>JAHBCN010011324.1:0-29407 GCA_019359885.1 Listronotus oregonensis | reverse complement strand
ACGGAGTTTGCGCAATGAATTAGGTCAGGGAACTTCCATAATTCTTTGTTACTATCTAATAAAGTTGACATCATCAAATGTCAAATTCAAGCATTCACTGTTTTTTTTATTTTTGCACAAAATTGTTGGTTTTTAAAAGCGATAATACCATAGAATATTTAAAATTATCGTGTAATATTGGATTTTATATCATTTGATATAATATGGAAAGAACCCTTCTATTTAAATGGTCGATATTTTTGTGAGTTTTGTATTTTTCCCAAAGAAATCTTTGTAAATAAATAAAACACGATTTTTTAAAATAAATTTCAAACATTGTATGATAGTTTCATGCACTTATCCCCTAATTTTGTGATAAAAGAATGGCAAGATAGTGTAAATGAGTTTAATCAAATTCCTAAGATTCTGTTGTACATTAAAAAGTGAAAATTTTTATAACTGCTTTTAGGCATATACTTTCACTAATAACACACATTCATGAGACAGAATAACAGTTGTTAAAAAAAATGTTTAGTGATCTTTAGTACCTAGGTATCCATTGTAACAGTATTCGTTAAATATTATGTGATTATTATGTGTCGAGCTTAAAAAGTTGATAATGTTAGTTTAAGAAACCAAAAATCTAATTTCTTTTTAAACAAATACAGAAAAAGCAAAAAGGAACTTTAACATAAAATTGTACTTTCTTTCATTCAATTAGAGGGACCTGTATATATTAAAATTTGCCTGGTCTGCCCAGTAATTAATAATTTGGATCCTTTAAAAGAATGTACTAAATTATTAAATGAAATAAAAGTACCTAAATGTAAACCTTATTTCTTTTTAATAATCCACAGAAATACACAAACATTGTGGAGATCATCTAAAAGACAGTTAAGATTGCCTTACTTTTCTCACTGCTATTTCCTACGAAATTTTCATTATTCTATTATTCATAATTGATACATTATTCTATTTTCGGTTACCTAACGTTCCGTCTCATAAGAAGCACCCAATTTAAATATAAGAAATACTTACATAAAGTAAAAAATGCCAAGTATGTTACCCTTGGATTTGCAAGACAAAACCATACAACCTCTAATCATTTTGTTACGATATTATAAGTAACAAACAATAAACACAAAATTTTAGTCACAATTTAATAAACACTAATCACTAAAATAAGAAGGTTTTTATCAATCCAAAAAACTTCTGCAACCACAAAATATAGGTACTCACACAAAGCAAAACAATCGAATCTAATACGGAGCAAAGGGCACAAACCACAACGAAAATGACTAATGATGAGACGACGACGGTTGACGGTACAGCGAGGATATGGTTTCATACGCCCCGCGCGCGCCCTTGCACCAAAAACCTTAGACAACCTAAGACCAAAAACGGTACTACGGCTCTCAAAAAAGTATAAAGTGTTGCCTAACTACACACTGATTTATCAGTGTGTAAGTAGGGAACACATTAAATTATTTCGTGGAATTTTGTTATTGCGCAGAATCGGCGGGGCCAACTCTCACAGTTATTTTCAGGGCCATAGCATTAGACTTCTATACACCTTTAAACTTCCTTGAATACAACAGTGATTAACATGACCGCATAAAAACGCTTGTAGGCGACGGGGATTCTCCGGTCGTTTCTTTCGATATGCCATTGTTATCATTTACTACAGGAACGGAGTAAATTATTTTATGGACAGTATATTGTTGGTTTCATTTATTTTAAATGCAATATTTAATTTTAAAAAGATTTATTTAAAAATAGTAAGTATTGCTTTTCCCATTCGTAAGTTCGTGAAATCGGAACCAAATTAGTGTAGTCTTACGAATAATCGTGAGTGTGTGTGTGTGTTGTTGTTGCAGTCCCGCCGAGGTATTCCCTTTTCTTCTTGGGTTGGTAGAAAGGGAATCGGCAACTCCACGTTTTTTGTTTGTCTTTATTTCGCTCAAGCCTTTGCCCATTAAATTGATCTCCTTTTATCGCATTGAAAATCTCCGCACCTAAGAAATTGGTTTGCCAGACGTGTATACAGCACCAGGTGCCCGAGAGGTTACTTTCCGGCGGCCATTTTTAAAATTTTTTATCGATATTAACAGAACTTGGTATGTTTATTTTTATGCATGACTATTAGTTTTTGCCGAAAATGGAATGAAAATTTTGGTTTTAAATAAGACACTAGATATATGTTTCATTTTTCTAATTCTACCGATCATTGTAAATCCAAATTCACTATTTTTAAATCGAGTGTTGTTTTTTTATGTTGGGTATCATAATATCCAAAATCTCTAAATACTTTAGAAAAATATAAATTTAATTCCAAGTTTTTAAACATTTTTTGATAGAGGCAAAAACTCTGATAGATGGTTCATTTAAATGGGGCGTTTTGATTAGTTAAGTATTGTTCCATAAATCGAAAAAATTAAGTGGTAACCCCTGCCCCGCGAAAAAACCGTGGAATTCCAATGTCTGTGCTTGTACCTTATTGGAACACGAATAGGAAACCGGCTAAACGGATTTTTTTTCTAGTCGTTTATCAGCAATGTTAGTCCGGCAAATGTTTAATTTGTTAAGGATAGCGAAAATCTTCATAATCCTCGCTTACCAAATCCAGGGGTTCAAAAATATACATTAATGGTTCATCTTATCCGTATAATTATTTTGATAGAGGGCACCAAATCTCCTTGTTTTAGTCAGATCTGAGTAGAAATCTATTTTTTTTAGAATCGAATTCGGGAATTGATTTCTTTTTAAGGATTCAAAGGCTGGAATCGATTCCTTTTTAAAAATAGGATCCGTAATCCGGATTCGTTATTTAATTTTAAAATGACCCAGAACCGATTCCTTCTGTGAAGAATCCGAATCCAAAAAAATCGGTTCCTTATATTTTTAATTTGGGACAAACTCCGAAATCCGCCATTTTAAATACGCCATTTAAAATTTCCAAATAATTTTGACCTACCCCCTTAAAATCCTTTTAAATGTTTCATTTTAAATTTCTAAATTTTTACCCAAGATTATTAATCACAGAAATTAAGATAATAAATAGTAAAACATGTACCTATTAAGATCTTAAAATATGGAAACACACCTAACATGTGATTTTTAACTAAAATATGTTTTTAGTTCCGAAGAAATAACCTTTAAATAAAACATTTTTCTTTCGTAACCATAGAGTGTAATATTCAAAAACAGGCATACATTTTACCTGCATTTATGTTAAAAGTCCTGATTGCTTGATCATCCTACTTTCTATTATCCTTGAGATAACCCTAAGAGACTTTTAAATAAGAGATTTAATTTTTCCTGTTCAGGGTTTCATCCAAAACAAATTTAAAATTTTAATTTATTTTTATATTTCGTAAGCAGACAAAATATTAACCGGTACTGGTAAAACTTCCTGTAATATTACAATAAGATGTTCCATTTATAAGTCGCTTAAAATTATCTCAAGAATTACATATTTATAAAAACCTTATGAAAATACAGTTCGAAAAATTGTTTCTTTTAAGGGTAGATTCATGTTAATCTCAGAAATAACATCTATCTATCTATCTATTGTATCATGGTGAGTTCCCTTGCTGGGGCCCTGAGCCCTGAGGCCTAAGCCCATTATGCTCTACACCAACCCTTAAGCATACACAGGTTCCGTTGCCCTGTACTGTCCCTTATGTATGCATTCCTTTACATTGATATGGGACGTTTTGTTTCTAGAGCCCCAATTTCCTAAAATGATATCCTGTTATGGTAGGAATCTTATGTCATTTAGATCCAGCCATCCGTACCCAGAATTCCCCCTGATAGCCCTAGTGTGGAATTTGACAGTAGGCGTCCTCTTCCCTCTCCACCCTCACATGCTTGTCTCGTTTTTCCTATCTTGTTGAGATATGTCTTTTTTACAATGACCTGTCAGTATGCCTGTCAGGTTTCTATTTGCACCCTATTGAAGTCCTTTATGTTTATGTAGGTCCTTCCTGTTTTCCCCAAAATACCTTTGATTGTCTGGCTTTTGTCTTTTTTCCAGTTCTCATCGAACGTTTTTCATCCATGTTGCTATCTCTGTCATATCCGTGTTTTTAAAGATTCCCACGGTATATTCAGGTCCATTGTCCTCAGCTCCCAAATTGGCGAGTTTGTCAATTTCATTCCCGGGTCCCTTTGTATCCAGGGCCATTCAGGGTGACTCTGGCGGTTTTTGTTAGTTTATTAATTGCTTCCGACATCTATTCGTAAGTTCTTTTATCGGAACGATTTGTTAGCTCCCCGATCGCTGCCTTACTGTCAGTACGAAATACATATTCAAATTTGAAGAAAAAATTTTTTAAAAAAATAATTTTTTAAACCAAAAACCCTTTTAAAATACTGAGATCTAAAACAAACTAATTTTTTTGAATTTGCAAGTTTTTTTACTAAAAGGGGTTTTAGTATTAAAAAAAAAAAAAGGCTGTTTATATATATATATATATATATATATATATATATATATATATATATATATATATATATATATATATATATATATATATATATATATATATATATATATATATAAATATTTATTAATACTGACAGAACAGTAAAACACTTGCCAAGTCAAAAAAGAGCTTGGCTTATTTTAAATCTCGGTACTTAACGAGATTTTTGTATAAAAACGTAGCAATAAAATATTTTGGTTCTGCAGTTAGTCAAACTGTAAAAAAATTATATTCCAAAAAAGAGTTAAGATTCGGTAAATAAAATGCTATATTAAATATGCATTTAAAACTTTATGCCCATGACCATGGCCCGGCTATAAAATGCCCTGGTAAAAAATAAACACAATATTCTAAATTATTTTGACCCCTATACGCTATCAAGAATTGACCATATACTTACCAAATACTCTGTATTGATTAGTTTAATTTATGAAACATAAAACCTAAAAAAAAACTAGGTATCAATAAAAACTAATGACTTATTCCAAAAACCGTCTGTTGCCACACAAATAGGCATAAAACCCAGCTTTGTGACGTCGCCAGACGGTTTCTACAGATCCTTATTTCTCCCCTATCAATTAGCGCGCCCCATATATGTTGTTAGTCACGTGTAGGCGATGCCCACTCTTTAACTTTATTAAAACCATAGACGTACATAAATATTTAAATTATTTTATTTATTTTGCACTTGTTATAGTATTATACAGAATGCGGTAAGTAACACGACTTAAGATGTATTTTTAAAAATATTTAATATTCAATTTCTTAATATGTTCTATAGTTTTGCGGCGGATTTATGTTTCAGTTTGTTTTATTTGGGATACTTGCCCTACTACTTTTTGAAAAATGGGACCTCTTTGGCCAGGTCCCGGGGTATACGAGCTGACCCTGTTCAGCCATATTGACCTCTATAAACTTGCAGATCGCCTGCACAAAAAAAAAGCAAAAGACTCTATTAGATCCCAAGTAACAAAAACAAAACCATACAATATAAACGAAAACACAAAAAATGTTATTTATAAAATCACTTGTGAATGTAATAAATTTTATATAGGTGCCAAGCGCATAAAAGAACATAAACCATACATTAGAAACACAGAATTCCACAAATCAAAAATATGTCAACACGCATTTGATAATAACGACATAATAAATTGAAATGCTTCTAGCATTTAAGCAAAGGAGACTTGTTTAAAAAACGTTAAATAAAAGAAAGTGCATTTATTTCATTAAGTAAAGATAAATGTGTAGTATTAATATCTGTTAATTTAAATAATACATGGTTACCTATGCTTGATGTTGAAGAAAATTCAGGTACACTTAAAATCAATTAACTTGCACATTCACCTTTTTAGTCTTTTTGAATACTATACATACATCAGTCAAATAACCCAATGTCATTTATGACAAAACGTCATAAAAAAGTAAAAAACTGTTAGAATTTACTAATTTTTTAGATCCGAAATTTCTTAAAATTTAGTTTAATTTTTTGTTTTAATGTCTATCTTGACAACGGTGGCCGACTTGCCACCGAAACGTAGATTAATGTTTTTTTTTTTTTTTAAGTTTTCTTCTTTTTTGTTGCAGGCGATTTGCAAGTTCATAGGGGTCAATAGGGTTGAACAGTGTCAGCTCGTATATCCCGGGATCTGGACCGAAGAGGTCCCATTTTCCAAACTGTAGTAAGGCAAGTATCCCAAATAAAACAAACTGAAAAATTTAATTATTATTCTTTACGTTAGTATAATCTTTATGCTTGTAAGAGGTCTCGGGTTAAGCGAGGATGTCCGCAAGGGGAAGTTCTATCCCCACTGCTATGGAACCTTGTCATGGACGACCTACTAAATGTCCTTCAACTTGAAGGGCACCAAACATTCGGATACGCAACGATCTCGTCATTATGGCCCAAGGAAAATTTAACAATACTGTTAGGGATAAAATGCAACAGGCCCTAAACGCAGTTACCAGATGGACGAGAAAGGAGGGACTAAACATAAATCCTTCTAAATCAGCCATAGTTGCCTTCACCAAAAGGAGAAATCATGGGGCTTAGGACCCCTGATCCTACGAGGTGAAACAATCAAGATTGTGGGAGAGGTAAAATATTTGGGTGTCATCCTAGACTCTAAACTTACCTGGAACTATCATCTTCAGAAAATAAGAAAGAAAGCGGAGATGACTCTTATGTTAATCAGACGCGCTCATGGCGAAACATGAGGCCTTAAACCAAGCATGGTCTATTGGTTATACACCGTGGTGGTAAAGCCTATGATAACATACGCATCACTGGTATGGTGGACAAAAATGCGACAAAGAACTGCTGTTACAGAACTGGCCAAGGTACAGAGACTTGCTTGCTAAGCTATAACGGAAGCAATTAAAACAACCCCAGCAGCAGCCATGTAGTGTCTCTTAGACCTTTCACCGCTTAACCTTATAGTGATGGGAGAGGCAAGAATGAGCTATTTCCGACTGCAACAGAAACCAACTAGTGTCTACGCTAATTTGGGACACAACAACATAAAAAGTCAGGTTGGCGGCAACATCCTGGACGAGAGAACAGACCAGATGATTCCCCAATACTCATTCAACAAAAGCTTTGAGGTACAAATTCCAGATCGAAGTGAGTGGAAGCAACCCGATCTCCTCGGCACGGTTGAAGACATTATCTGGTATACGGATGGTTCCAAAACCGAGCAGGGAACTGGAACGGGCATGTACAGTGAAATGAGGAATTCACAATTCTCCTTTCCACTAGGAACACACAGTTCTGTATTTCAAACGGAAATATATGCTTTATTACACTGTGCAAAAGAAAATAACAGGAGGGCTTATAAAAACAAGCGGATCTGCATAATAACAGAAAGCCAAGCGTTACTGGTAAACCCAAGGTAACGTCCAAGCTGACATGGGAATGCCAAAAAGAACTGGAAGTCCTGGGAGAACGCAACAGAGTTACTCTCGTGTGGGTACCAGGACATTCGGGAATAGAAGGCAACGAAAAAGCGGATGAGCTAGTGAGACTGGGATCATCCACACCATACTTTGGGCCATTAGTGACCAAAACCACAGCACGAGGGCAAACCAGGGAATCGATCCGAAACAAACACAAAGAATACGGGGGAAACCTTAGTAGAATTAGACATGGAAAAAGCTACATAAGAGGCCCATCCAAAAGAACGAAGGAAGAACTACTCAGACAAAGTAGGAAAAGACTTCGCATAACAGTAGGGTTGCTAACGGGGCATGATAACCTAGGAGGACACCTACACAGGATAGGCTCATACAAGTTGCAGAATGTGCGACGAGGGGGAAGAAACAGCCTACCACATACTGTGTGAATGTGAAGCGTAAAATCACAAAAGACAGGCATTATTTGGGCAACCGGAAATGAGCCCACAGGAATATATCAACCAACCAGTCTCGGGGTTATACAGACTTGTAGAAGGAACAAGACTAATGGGAGGATTGATATTAAACATAATGGGAGATTAGGCACGAAAAGTCCATGAGGCTGCGCTGCCTTCGGTAGTTAATCAAGACAGCTCCCAGAAAGAAGAAGAAAAAGAAGAAGAGGTCTTCTAGCAACCCCTTTAAAAAGTTCGTAAAATTTGCCTACACCTTACCAAGTCTATTAGTCACTAATTTTTCTTTCAAACATTTTCTATATAAAATTAATTCATTAATTAATAAAAGGGAAAGTAGTCATGTTTCAAGCGTAGTGACGGTTACGTTCATCCCAAACACAACACAATTTAAGGTCCACTTTAATAAGCCTCTCTTACTTTAACATAAATTGTATTGCGTTTAGGCTAAATATAGCTATCAGTACGGTCCCTCCCCCTGTATGACCAATAAACTTTATAAGTTTCAATAACACTAAAATCTTGTACTTCATAGTATTTATTTTTTAATTGGTACATATTGTTTCGGTAAGTATGTATCTCAAACAGTTTTCAGGTAATAACTAAAAACTTTATTAGTGGTAAAAGACAAAGTTTAATATGCTTAACTATTTATTTTGAGATTTAAAATATGGTGATGCCTAAAGCACTGAAATAAATTTTACTAAAATAACACAGTTTACTAAAATAACATACTCATGTCCTTTACCAACTTTTTTCTCTGAAAAATATTTTCATCAGACCAAAGCTTTAAATTTAAAAAATATATAAAAAAGCAGAACGGGGTGATCGTCACGCGGATGTGCGCCAAAGCATTAAAAAAGGAGGATTTGAAACATGCTTTTGGACCGAGTCTTCATGCAAATAAAAATGAAGCGACATGAGACAGTGCCACGTTGCCAACGGTTGTTTTTTTGAATTAATCATGCAGTTTGGTTGTTTCTAAATACTTAAATATTACTTCTAAAATTGCCTTTGGACAGTTCCCATAAAAAAATTACTAACATTAAGTAAAAATACGTTAAAATAAGTAGATCAAAAATACAATTTTCGAAGTATGAGGAATCCTCGTCACATTAAATCTGGAATTTTTTAGCACTAAAAATATTGTTTATGAAATGTTCGTATTTATAACAAACAAGAATTTTAAACAAACATTTTTTTATCTTTATTTAGGCCACAATTTAATATTTTGCAAATCGCAGTACATAATGTAACAATATTTTTAAATGTTAAATCAGGCAGCAAATAATAACAATTTCGTCGGTGCACTTAGCAAAGTAGTACAGAAAATGAAGCTGAAAAAATGGCAAAACCTCGCAATTTTTCGTCCAGCATTGATTTGTACAAAAATTTGAGATTAGGCTCATTTCATAATCTAGTTTATTTTTTATATTAAGCCGCTGTACGCTTTTGGTTTTTTAAGGGTGAAAACTACCCCTAATTGTACAAAACTATAAAATAACATTTTAAACTTTAAGAGGGTCAACATTTTTTTTTTTTATCTTGGGACAGTCCACGAAGGCTGATGCCTAAGTACTAACGTACCGTGGGTGTCTTCAGTGTGGTGAAAGGGAGTTTGTTCACACGGGACTTAACTTTTTGGAGATTGGGAGGAGAAGGAAAAACTTCTGCGGGCAGCAGGTTCCATAGTCTTGACACTCTAGGAATAAAGGAACGAAGAAAGCGGGAAGTTCGGGGCCTCTCTAACTGAACTGTAAAAGGATGCATAAAAGTTGTACTACGTGTTGCTCTGTTGGGAGCTGCCAGAGAAGGAATAATACTGGCCAATTCCTCTGAGCAGAAGCCGTGAAAATACCTATAGAAAAGCGACAGATCCCCTACAGCTCGACGATGGGCAAGAAGAGGAAGCCTTTCTGTGAGCGTTGGATCATTAATAAGACGAACAGCTCTTTTTTGAATGGAGTCCAGAATGCTAAGGGTTGTAGGGGACGCCATTCCCCAGATATGAGAACAATATTCCAAAGAGGGTCCGATTTGGGACACATACAGAGTGTACAGATTGGAAGAAGAGAAATATTTTCTGGCTCGAAAGAGGAATCCAATCTTTTTGAAGCTGCCGAAGCTATGGATGAAATGTGTTTGTGCCAGTTGAGGTTATTCTCAAAAGTAACGCCGACTAGATTAAACGACTCTTTGTTCTGCAGAACTTGGCCGCTCATATGTAAGGGATGAGCATTCGCAGACTTTTTTCGCGACAGCGAACATGACTGTGTTTTTGAGGCATTAAACTGAACACGATTTTTGGCGCCCCAATCCAAGATAAGTTTGAGGTCTTGTGAAAGAGATATCTGCATTGACCTGCGCTTGTTTTCAAAATCAGAATTACACGGTGGTTTAAGAAATTGAATACTAGAGTGGAGGGTACTATCGTCAGCAAAACTATGAATGGGATTGATTGTGGAAGAGAGAAGATCGTTAATGTGTAGAAGAAAAAGCGTGGGTGCAAGCACTGAGCCCTGGGGCACACCAGCATTAATTTGGTAGAAGCTGGAGGAATGACCTTCTACACTAACTGATATACGTCGATTAGAAAGGAAACTGGAAAGCCAAGAGCAAAGCTTAGGTGGAAGACCGTAAGAAGGAAGTTTGTTAAGAAGCCCATCATGCCAGACCTGATCGAAAGCTTTGGATATGTCAAGAGCAACGTTTTTTTAAAAATTATCTTGCTTTTTCGAGACTTATAAGACTAGGTGAATTAAATTCCGTAAGATCCCTTAGTTTATAAGTGGGGTGAGTTTAAAGGCTCGAATAAGGGGGTGTTTGCTCGTAAATAAAGGTTTGTAACAGCTATACCTCGCTTAATATTTACTATAAAGAAAATCTATGCACAGAGAAATTTTAGTTATTAAAAAAGCTACAATTTAGTAATCTATAATTGTTTTCGTATCTCCAGTATTTTCGGAGATATTTTGAAGAAAATGATAAAAATACGAAATTGCAAAAAATGGATTTATATTTAAACACCAATTTTTCTAAAATTAGGCATTTTAAATAGGTCAAAGTTCTTGCGTGTATTGACAATACATATATAAAAAGAATTACACAAGGGTAAAGATTTAATTAGGAGGGTAGTTAGGGGGTTGTTTTCACTGATTTTTTCGTAGAAAAAAGTAGGTACCGACCTTATTTTGATTATAAGTCGCTCAATTTGTATGCTAGAAACTTTTTTTGTTTGAAAGGTCTAATTATATACTTAAAAAAAGATTCGGTAAGTTTTCCTCAAAAAAGCAAAGTTTTCCCGTTATTTGGCTTTGAATATTTCAAATTATGCATTTGACGAAAAAAGCTTACCTTTAATATGCCGTATCTCGGTTTGTATTGGTCGTAAAAAAAAATTAAAAAAGAATTTTGTTTGTTTTTCTAAAAGTTACAATTTTGATTTTTACAGTTTTTTTGATTAAATGCATATTTTTCGAGTTATTCTCAGAAAACCCTTTAAAAAAGTAGATTTTTTCGTCGAAAAACTGTTACTTTCTACCGCGATTAATTTGAAAAATATTATATTCTGAGATGGTCTGATTATACTGATTTCTGGCTTCGATGCTAGCCTGTCGATATTCGGGTGTGGGGTTTTTGCTTGTTTTTAATTTACTTTTTAAGTAATCGTAAGGGTAATATTTTTTGTTGTGTTGCTGTGTCCATGAGTTTGTGATTTTTTTTTTACGTTACGTTACGATTAACTTCTGTAGTAGTTCTTTAATACCTAGTAAAATTTTGTTGTGAAAAAATATCACTTTTCCGCGAATTTTTTTTACTAATTTTACTGGTCCGCTGGCCAAAAAAGGTTAAGAAACGCTGATCTAGACAATGTTGTAGGTTGAATAAAAACTCCTCCTCGAAATTCCATTGTCTTTATTTAATTGATTCACAACGTTTTAAACATTATTCACTTGAAAACGATTAGAGATGCTTACTGTTCGAAACGTTTTACGAAGAAAATGTAAAGACATTTTTTTTTAGAATTACTTTTTCCATCGAATTCCATGGTTAAAATGTAATAAAAAATTTCCACCGCGAAATGGGGTGGCAACCACCCCCAAGGTTTTAGCGTTCAGCGGCATGATATAGAAAATGATCCTTGGGCTATTCCCTACCTTCTGTGAAAATTTCAAGTAAATCCATGCTGGACGAAAAAATTGCGAGCCAAAATGCTTCATTTCCTGGCCTGAACAACCTTTCATTAAGCAAAAATAAAACTATTTTAAAGAAGCATGAGTCTTGATTTTAAAACAAAATAAGTTTTATTTACAAAATATTTATTTAAAATCGAACATCACATATTTTAATATCAAGTTTAATACTTTTTTAAATGAGTTTTAATTGTTTGTCTAAAAAGTTGTGCCATATTGACAAACGCAATTTACCAATTATACCGACGATTTGTCACCTTGTCTGTAATACCATTTTAAATTAAATCAAAGAAGTTAGTTTGTTTTCATACCAAATTAATAACAAACTTAAAGTTGCGAAAGATTAAAATTATTTATTTAGGATTATCTTTGGATTTAGTATATTAGAAAAGGAACTTGGGAAATTTAAAATTGGTGCTTGCCACATTAAAGGCAAACTATCAGAAACAATATAAATAATGTATTATATATGGTGTAAGAAAAAAGGTGTTTAAACCCCACAAAGGGGATACTCGTAGCAAATTTTATTAAGTTGAGTAATATTTGCTGCTCAAAATTGTTCTCTAATTTAAAAAAAAAACATAAATGAGCAATTTTTTTTTGGGTAATCCATTTGAGTTTCCAAGGTTCGTACCGCCGTTAATTAGACAGTTGTCAATAAAGACTTATTTTCAAAGTGTCAAATACTACCTTGAAACAATACATTGACAAAATGGATCGCATATCCACTTCTCAACGTGTTAATATTTTTTTTTTTAATTAGGAAGTGCTTCAACCGCGAAGGGTTATTTGCACGTAGACAGTACATTAGTTTATTTGCATTTTAGTAAACTGTATTATAACATGTTTTTAAATTGACTTATATAAATCACAATCTTTTATGAAGTTTATAGTGTTTGTTAAATTGTTATTAAGAATATCCTGAAGGGATTTCCTTTAAGCTCATATTTAATCTAGCTGCTGTAAATTCTGGGCACCCCAAATTAAAATATGTTTAACAGTTAAGGGTATTGCACACCGAACACATACCGGCTGGTTCTCTTTCGATATGAGGTAACTGTGTGTTAGATTTGTGTGTCCTATACGGAGGCGGTTTATAGTTATTTGGTCCTTTTCGGTTGATGGGGTTACACTGCCGCGGTTTTACGCTGGTTCATATCTTCGTAGAACGACGTCGTGGAATTCCACTCCTCTTGCCACAGGCGATATATTTCATGTTTGATAAAGTTTTTTGAAGTCCTCCCCACAGTATTGGGAAGATTATGGAGTCAGTGTTTTTTTGGGCTCCCGGGAGTTGCTTTTCCCCTGTTCGTTGCCCTATTCCATATGGGGATGGCCCCCATATGGCCATTTTTTTTACCGTTTGTATTTGAAAGAACTCTATATATTCTTTGTATCAGAGGGTGTTTTGAGAATGCATTTTGGATTGTGGTTATAGACCCAAGAGAGCCGAGATTTGGTAAACTGTTTGTCGCTTTGCTCGGCAAACATTAGGGCTTGTAGAATGGCATACATTTCCGCTGTATAAATGCGTGTATACTTGCTCATAATAAAAGTAAGTGTGCTGTTTGGGGTAACTACGGCAGCGTTGGTACCGGACGACTTAGATGCATCTGTATATATAGTATCTCCCTGGGCAGATTATTTAATAGGGAGAGAAATTCGGCCTTAATCAAGATTGAGGTGTGTCGTGTTTATTGTATTGCTCTAATCTGGTAATACAACGTGGTTTTTTAAAAAAGTCCACGGAGGGGGATAAAAGGATCTTCTTGAAAAAATTTGGGAAATTGTATGTGGAATTTTAATTGATATCGGTTTATGCGCTCATAAAACGCTGGAGTGAACGGGGTTTACTGTTGTAGATGTTTTTATAACGTGATGCAAAAGTGTAGCGTAGGGTTGGGTTTTTGGGGTTAGCGCTTATGGATGTAGCTTATGATAGGGACAAGAATGCTCTCCGGTATCTTAGCGGAGGTTCTGCAGCTTCGCAGAGCATGCTATTTATAGGACTAGTGCAGACTGTGCTAGACGGATGGCTGAATTATGAATAGGATCGAAGAGTTTTAGGACAGCGTTTGTGGCTGAGTCGTAAGCGGCCGCGCCGTAATCGATGCGGGATCTAATAAGGGCTCTGTATACTTTTGGGAGTGTGTTTGTGTCCGCTCCCCATGATCTGGTGGTTAAAACCTTTAAAATATTTAAACCCACTCTACATGTCGATACAAGGTTTTGAATATGAGGTTTCATGTGAGTTTATCGTCGAATATTTCCGAGAAATTTTACTTATCTAAAATTTTAGCGTCTGACCATAAATTTAATAACGGTGTACTGTTTTAAAGATTTTGAGAAAAGTACGCATTTTGTTTTTGAAAAGGAAAATTGGGGAACCTATCTTTTGAGACCAGTCTTTCTAGGTTTCCCGGGGTTTTCTGTAGAATATTGTGCATGGATTCCAAACTCTTTCCTTTAATACTCAAGACTAAATCGTCAGCGTAAAGTCTGCATTTGACTGGGGTTGTAATATACTTAGTGACGTTGTTAATCGCAGCTAGAAAAAAGTTGTGCTGAGGACTGAGTTGTGGGATACCGTTCTCTAAGGTCGTCTGTTCTGAAATGGAGTCATTAATTCTAACTTGGAAGCTTCTTTCTTGGGGGAAAATTCTGAATAAATTTTAACATGTTGCCATTGATGTTCCCAGGGGATTAACTGTTTTAATATTTGGTATCGCCACGCTGTATCGTAGGCTTTTTTAATATCGAAAAATATAGCAATACATTTTTGATCGTTGATAAAGGCCGTGTTAATATTGTTAAATTATTTTACAGAAATAACAATTTTGTACGAAATGTGAATCAATGTTTTGTGGGAAAATTAAGGTCAATTTAATCGTCGGCGTTCGCATATTTTGGTTTTTTCCCATGGCTCCCTTTGGAGGACTTTATAGAAGACTTGCACCTACACCCATATAGAATTCAGCAAACACAAGAACTGAAGCCCGGAGACCAGGACAGAGAAGAATTTACGCAGATTGAGTGACATTGATCCTAACTTAAAAAAAAACCGCTTTTCCAATGAAGCAAATTCCCACCTTTCTGGCCGCATATGGGGTTATAAATATCCTTATGAGATTTACGAGATACTCTTACAAGAAAAAAAAGGAGTTTACAAATTAAATAAATTTTACACATATTTTAATATGAAATAGGTTAATAAAAGCCAGGGCCTAATAAGAGTTCCACATTTTCAAAATAGTTAAGACAAACCTTAATGCTTTAGTTAAAATACAGCTATTATGTAATAATTTTTACAAATAAACAGGGTATAAGAACTATATGAATATTATTGTTTATGTAACATAGGAAAAGAGCTTCAAATTTCAAAGCCATGTAAAAATGTTTAAACATATTTAAGAAATTATGCATTTTTATTATCATTGCTAATTTTATATTTAGAAAAAATTAAATGTATTAAATTTTTTAAGGAAATCATTATCTTTACGTTACTTAAGTGCTAATCACGAAATAATTTTATTATCAATATATTTATGGTTAATTTGACTTAACTTTAAAGCTTTTAAAACTTTGGTACCTTCTTTCAGAAGTCTCTGTAGCATGCAGGTTTTAAGTGCTCGTATCATAAAGACTTCAATGGTAATTTGGCAACACAGTTTATCCTATCAGACTGAACAGGGTAATTCTAAAAATCCAGAACTGTGTTGAAAACGTGCAAAAGCGACAACTCCGTCGTTAGAGCGAGGAATACAGCATGTCGCCTGGACCAACAAATAGCATAAACCGGAAAAACCGGTTTACACCGCTTTTCCATTTCCCCAGTTGTTTTTTCCGTAATGAAGTCCTTTTTGAGATTTTATCTTTTTATTTTCCTTTTTAAAACTTAGTCATATTAGGTTACTAAAATTTTAACTTTTTCTAAATAACTGAAATTGAAAATAAAATGCTGACCTCTAACAACATCTAGATAGTTTGAAAAGAAGTTATAAAACAAAGTTTTTGGTATTAAAAGAAAGTTTGATGGGTGGATTTAAAGGTTTCTAAAATAGTTATTTACCCAACAAGTGCGGAAAGTAATACTTTTTTTAGGCTACTGGCGTTCACCGAACGTGGGTCAAGCAGTCAAGTACCGAGAAGAGAATTTCCGCAAGGGTTGGTTACAATTTTTTTTTCATAAGCGCACTTCTCTTTAACACAAATAATTTAAAAGAAAAAACAAATTAGTTAATTATATATAATTATATTATATTAATGTCTACATGCATTTCATTTAAACCAACTTTAAAAGATTGAAAAAAAAACAAAATTATATATTTAAATAAAAACAAACTATTTTACATTGTTAATTGTAAACTTACAGGTATAGTCTGTCTCAAAGTATATCGCTATTGGTTCTGACGGACAATACCCCAATAAACCTTTAACGATTTTGTTACCTATTGTTATTGGGTAAACCCATTACTTCATAATGGGAGGGGTGGGCCAGGTATTTCTTGAGTAATGACCATTAGATATATAAATATTTCGGCTAATATTTTAGTGGCAGTGTTGAATAACCGTTATTACTGTGCATTTCGAAAAAGTTGTTTTACGAGAATTTAACTATGTTGCATCGAAATCATTTGTCATTAGATGCAAAACAGGTTGTGAAAAATGTGTATGAAACTTTAATCAGTAGAGGACTAATAAAACAAGAAGATTCAAAAGAAACCTGTCTACTTACAAAACTCCAATATCATCGATACGGGATATTATTATTAGTGAAGAATTGAACAAGAGAAAAAAAACGTAGTGATTTTCAATCTTACCGTATAGACAATAGTGATCAGGACTTAATAAGAAGGAAAATATATTGTCTTTATGAAAGCGGAGTTGTTCCCACCTTGGATAAACTGAAAAAGAAGCTAGAAGAGGACGAAACCAATATAAATATTAGCAGTGCCACCACGTGGAGATTTAATTACCTTCAAGAAATTAAAAGATATATGTTAGTAAACAGATCCATAATTTACCTTGATGAAACATAGTTCGATACACACGACACAGTATCCAAAGGATGGGTTGATTCCAGTTAAAACTGTCAGATAAAAGCACCTTCAAATAAAGGAAAACGCATTACCATAATACACGCTGGTTCAGAAGACGGATTTGTCCCAAATTGCTTGCTGTTGTCTGCAAAGAATATTAAGGATTCTTGCTTGGATTCAAGTGCAGAACAATTTGATAACTGGATTTAAAATTATCGATTAAAAAATATTTTAAACAACAGTGTCATTGTCATGGATAACGCAAGCTACCACAGCCGTCTGCTACACAAAGCACCAGCTTCATTAAGTTCAAAACCTGAAATCCATCAGGAATATGTGTTAGAAAATGATATTTTTTAAATTCAGTTACAAAAAAGCTCAACTTTTGGAAGTCCTAAATTCATATGCAATTAAAAAACAATATGTACGTGATAATTTGGCTGACCAGGTTCCAGTGTTATTAATTTGATAAAAAATGTAATTACTAGCATACCAGTTGAGGAAAAAATCAGTACAACACATTATAAAAATTAAGGACTTCTACATTTCTATACAAAACAACATAAATTCTATTGTAATTAATCTCAATAATGACTCTGATGGTAAAATAGAATTAGATTTAGATATCTAGATTAAAAATGTAATTAAGCATAGATAATATAGTTATAAATTTATTAAAATATATAATATAATATATGCATATATTTCATTTCTTAATGTGATTTTAAGATTATACCTACCTAAATAAACAATAAATTATAAATCTTAATATTATTAGAGTCCGTCCCTAATGTTCTGTCCTTTAATACCTACTGATCCGCAGTTTTATTGTTGTCGGCAGGTATAATCCATAAATGAAGGCAAAAGCTGCATTATTTGAAGCTTGTTAATTTTAAATATTGACGTTTAATATGCTCGATTTTAAATTCTTATTTGTTATTCTGTTTCTTTTTATTGAATCATCAGTATAGCCCAAGCAACGGTGGTGCTCTTTCTGCCTTAATACCTTTTATTACTGTTAATATCTGCATGTTTGTTATTTTTTATTTAATATGCATATAAAAAATTAAATAATTTTAAAACTGTTTCATTCAAAAAATTAAAATTTGAAAAATAAGTGTACCATAAAAGACGTTATTTTTGAGACTAGCAACGTTGTATTTGGTCGCATAGCTTCTGAGAAATAATCGGTTAAAGTTGACTGCTATCACAGTTTAACAATAAATAAGATGCCCATTTTTGCACCAATGGCTTCGGTTTACCAAGTGCTTTCCAGGCTATCTATTACAAATCACTTTGTAAACAAAATCGTAAAAAAATAATTATTTAACATATAGGGGGTGTAAAAAGTATAATGCCTACAATTTCAATGGACGATAGTGAAGCTCAAAACAAGTCAAAAATGCCAAAAACGCATGGGTCAGAAGGTAATTGTTTTCGAAATATGGCTTTGACTTAACAAGTTTGGCAGCTTCATCACTCATTGAGTCGAACGTTAAACGTTTTTTGCGGGGTTTTATGCTTAAAAACAGCACATTTTTTGTATTTTGCTTAAAGAATTATAAAAAAAGAAACAGCTGTGAATTGTGGTACGTAATACGTTTACTTCGCGGCCTAATTACCTTGTTTCGCGATTTCCAAAATTATTTTCTCTTGTTTCACGGTTACATATGTACCTCCCAGGATTTCTCAGTTGCACACATCCCATTTCGAAAACTGTTTGGTACGGTAGTGGAAATTTTTCACGGTAAATTTGAGCTGCTAGATTAGCATTATGGTTTGCCTTGCCGTAAATTATTAACATATCGGCATATTTCCTGTTTAAAAACATTATTTTAAATTTTAAGGCACAAAATAAAAAAGGGACAAAAATACCGTAGCGACTGGGCATAACACAAAGTGACTACTGACTGGACGAACTGCAGCGCCGTTGCCAATTGTTTTTTAAATGTTTAACCAGGAGAAAAATTAATTTAAAAAACTTATTTTAAATTAGGAATATTTCTCTTTGGGTTTGAATGCTTTAAAAAAAGTAATAGCGGAATAGTGAACCAGCCCTAACATTTGCTAGGAGGAGGAGACGTTCATTAGAAGCAGAGATATCGATATTTTTAAAGCACGTCGTTAATTTGAGCTATTTAAATAAGTTTTTTTGGGGAGCGGGCGGGGCTATTTAGTTTGTAATCAATGTTATAATTTAAAGATGTAAAAAAATATCAAATTAAAAACTCGTTCAAAACATAGGTAGGTCCATGATTCTTCATGAGTGAGTTCATACTCCGACTCGTACTTGACCGATTTTTGGGTGCCTGTGGCCCCACCTTTTTCGAGGGCTGGATCCGCGCCTCAGTGGTTAAGTTATTAAAAAGACAAAAGAAAGCTCATAGCTTAAATTCCAAAGGTTTATTTTAATCACAAATTAAAAACAAAATGAAGAATAAAAATCACAGTAGTTTTCATGCTATTTTTTTTCGTCGTATAGTGAGCAAGGGCTTAAGGCTCAAGAACTTAGTTGCCGTGTATGTGGTGTTAGAAGGAAAGGAAATAATTTCTTAATAAAAGGCAAAAGTTTAAAGGTGTGTAAGAAAATTTTGAAAATTGATGTATTTTTGATATATTTTTCTATAACTTTACAAAACGCTGCAAGAATAGAGATACATCCATAATTTAAAATTAATTATGGATCCTGTGGGGATAGACTTAAAGTAAGCTTATTTTTCACGTATATAGTATATTTTCTGTTCTTTCATGGTTAAACAGTCATATCTTTATTAAAGTTTATCACATTATTTTAATTGTCCTGTCCTCCAATATAAATTAAGCAAGCCCTGTTGTGATCCATTACCCACGAGTTTAGTCGTTCATCGAAATGTAGTGGCCATCAGCGAATAATGGTCGTCATTGTTGTTTGCAACGAGACAACGCCAATTATTTGTCAAATTAAAATTATAATTAGGAGAAAGCAGATACTAGGAAGAATGCAAAATTAATGTCATTTGAATTCCACATTGTGCATGTACATTAGGTATTACGTTAGCATTGTTGAAATAATAACAATGGTAAAATAGATTTTATTCGCAATTACGATTCTTTCTCCATATGACGTTAAATTTGTCGCTACTCACAAAATTGATGTACAGTGGCCATTAAATCTTGGGCAATTATTTTTCCCTTTCGTAACATAGGCTTATGCCACCTCCTAATGAATATAAATAACTGTTGAAAAACCTAATATAGAAACAGGTGTCCGTTGTTAGTGTCTAAAAATATTTTTTTTAAAATGCCAAATTTAACTTTGGATCAAAAAGTATTAATCATTCATTATATTGAACAGAGAGGTTCTCTAGAAAGTAATGTGGCGGAAGAGCCTAACATCCCAAAGAGTACTATTCATTTTGTTAAAAAAAAATGGCAGGAAACACACTCCTTTGAGAGAAGAGCTGGAAGTGGTCGCCCCAAATTATCGAATCAAGAACAAGACAATAATTTCGTTAATGTTTTAAGAACCCAAAAATTTAAATCCGTAGTTACAGTAAAAGCTCAATGGAGTGGAAATCCCCTTCTCAAAAGAGGTTAAGTATCTAGGAGTCACTTTTGACCAAAAGATGAACTGGGGACCACACCTCAACAAACTTGTTAGAAGGAAAAAATTGCCCCGGGAGATGTCGCAGACTTTGTGGAAAAAGCGGGAGACTTAACCCAAAGATGAACATGTGGTTGTATAAAATGGTAATAAGACCCATGATAACCTGGGGGCAAGGGTCTCACAGACCTGCAATCAGACAACTTCAAAGTGTAAAGGCTAGCATGCGTATGCATCACGGGAGCTATGAAAAAACCCAACCGCAGCTCTAGAAGTGTTTAAACCTGCCGCCACTCCACATCTACATACAGGGGCAAGTAAAGGCGGTACTCTATAGGCTCAAAGGAGGTCAAAGTCCAATTATAGAACACCGAAGGACCCCAAGATGGGAAAAGAGGAGGCCCAAAGAGGTCAGCTCATTGTTTGAGATGCCCTCAGACAGGATAACCCCTCGTTTCATCTTCAATAGACACTTTCGTATTGTCATACCAGATGGGGAGGACGGGAAGGCAGGCCCCCCAATCAAAGCCGATCATATCTGGTATACAGATGGCTCCAAGACCAACAAGGGTGTAGGAGCTGGCATCTATGGAGATAAGCCTAGAGAAAAGGTAATCTTAAGTCTCGGTCAGCACGCCACGGTTTTCCAAGCGGAAATCGCAGCAACAGTGCATTGCGCCGTGAGGATTAAAGAAAAAGGGAGTAAAGGAAAAAATATCGTCATTTACTCAGATAGCCAAGCGGCCCTGAAGGCCATCAGTTCCCCAAAAGTTAATTCCAAACTAGTCGGGGACTGTATACAGGCCCTGAAAGAAGTCGGCTTGGCAAACAAACTTACGGTAGCCTGGGTACCAGGCCACGAGGGCCATCCAGGCAACGAAGAGGCCGACGACCTAGCCAAAAGAGGATCAGCCGCGGAAATGATAGGCCCGGAGCCATTCTGCGGTATCTCGGCAGGTCTCTTCAAAGCATCTATTAAGAGTTGGGTAGACAGACAGTTTCAAAGCTGGTGGGTACAAACACCGGGACAACGACAGGCAAAGCAGTTCATTAAGACCCGCTCGGCCAAGTTTACATCGGACCTACTGAGCCACAGCCGTAAGGTCGTAAGGATAACGGTAGGTCAACTAACAGGACATTGTAAACTCAACAAGCACCTGGAAAGAATAAACCTGGTGGAGGATAGCCTGTGTAGGTTCTGCCAGGAGGCTGAAGAAACAGCCTTACATGTGTGGTGCCATTGCGAAGCACTATGCAGGCTAAGGTTTACTAGGCTTGGGGAGGAGAAGCCAAAACCGGCAAGTTATATGGAGTGGCCAGTGTCGAGACTCTGGAGTCTAGTTAAGAAGACGGGCTTGGACAAGGTACTCTAAAGAACGATAGGAGAAACCACAATAAATCTGGTAAGGTTGCAGTGGTGAAGGTCATTTTTCGCCATCTCCGCTCAAATAATCTAATCTAATCTAATCTACAGTAAAAAAGGAAAGCAATTTCCCACCATCGGTTAGAACGGCACGGCGAAAAATATGGCAAATATCCGAATTGCTTCGAGCCTTCGATTTTTTGGGCAAATATAATATTTACCGATGAAAAAGTGTTTTAGTCGTGCTACAATAGCATACTTAAGGTATACAGGCCTTAATAAACAAGATTTGAGAAAAAACATAACCAAAAGGATAGAAGTAGCAGGCGATTTTCGGTAAATGTTTGGGGGGGGGGGAGTCTGAGTGCATAGGGACTTGGTGTATGTTATTTTATTGAAGTAAGGTTCAATGCGGAGGTATATATAGATCTACTACACTTCTGTACTGGATCGATTTCCGGACAGAAATTTTATCTTTCAGCAAGATAACCGTCCTGTTCATACGGCCCAGCCAGTCGATGAATGGATGGAAGAGCAGCGTATCAGGGTTTTACCGAGGCCCGCACGTAGTCCGGATTTAAATGTTATGGAAAATGTTTGGGGCTTATTAGTTAAAAAAATAAATAAGGAAAATAAGTTTAGGCCGCAAAATGTAAACGAACATAAGGATAAAATTTTAGAGGCGTGGAATGAGTGGGAAATCCGGACTACGCCCGGGCTTTGGTCCATTGGATGCCTGGAATGCTAAGCTTTGTCTTAGAAAAAAACGGGGCTGCAATAAAATATTAAATTTGTTTGGAAGGATATTTAAGTTTGTTTAAATTTATTAAATTGTAAATTATTTTCCTAGTTTGTTAGTTTTTATAAAATATAAATTGTCTCTTTTACCTTTTGCTTTATTTATAGCCATTAAATGTAAAACAAGGTTAATAAGAGCGATTCACAAAAATTTGCAGAAAAGTCAAAATTTGACAAATTTTTTGCTCAAGATTTAATGGCCGTTACTGTACATTATTTTGCTTAGGTTGGCTTACGTCGCTGATGACTAAATAGCTTAATGTTTATTTTAAAATTATCAAAGTAGCTTAACACATTATAAAGGTTGGCTTTAGGAGGGCGCTTTCCCACCACCAAATTAATAGTAAAATTTGTAGTATTGTAAGAAAAGAAAATGTATTTTAGAAGTGAAGTATTCAGTGTCAAGATTAAAATTGGCTTAAAGATGCATTATCACAGGGGTACCCTACTAGGGATATAGCAATGGACCGGACGAATTTGCAATCGTCCGCTATTTGTGTATGCATTCTTTTTTGTTCAGTAAGAAACAACAAAGTAACACAATTTTCAGTATGTTGGGAATTACAAATGTATAAAAATTATTTCGCCCGGCGAATTTAAGGTAAAAACACGTGTGTTTTTAAAAAATCCTTAACATTTAAAACCTAAAATGGATATTTATCAAATTGAGGAAAAAGTTAAAATTGTTCAGTGGTATTATGGGGGTAATTCTTTAATAAAAAATATATTTGCTGAGAATTACCCCAATAGGTCACCCCCTGCAATTACTACTATTTCAAGAATTATAAAAAATTTTCCCAAAAATACGGGTGCGTTTCTCCCGAAACCATAAAATACAAAACGTCCAAAAAGTTAATGAGGAACGGGAAGAAAAAAAAATTCATTTGTTGGCATTAATTAATGAAAATCAACTTTATCAACACGTGCCTTGCTGATGAGGTTGATTTAAGTACAAGAAGGTAAGGAGAATATTAAAAAAAAATAAGTATCGTTCATACAAAGTTCAAAAAACCCAAGAAATTTATCCTGAGGACAATATCAGGAGAATGGAGTTTTGTGAAAACATGATGAATAAGGCAAATGAAAATAAAGATTTTATTCAAAACATTGTCTTTACTGATGAGTCCACATTTCCACTCCATGGTAGGCATAATCCCACTCACACCCGTTATTGGTCTCAGGAAAATTTACATAGGTATTTTGAACTTAGAACTCAGCTTCCTCAAAAGGTAAATGTCTGGAGCGGTATTTATGGGGAACATATTATTGGGCCATACTTCATTGATTCTAACTTAACTGGTCAAAAAAATTTAAATCTTTTGCAACAGCGAATAGTTCTAGAAATTAGACGATTGGCAGGTCCTCGATTTAATGAAGCGTGGTTTCAACAAGATGGCTGTCCAGCACATAATACACGTTTGGTTTTGGATTATTTAAATAATACTTTTCCAAACCGTCTTAATGCTGGATTGAGAGCTACAATACCGTAGCCCGCTCACTCTCCTGATCTCGCCCCTAACGATTATTTTCTGTGAGGTTATGCAAAATCCAAAATTTATGGTTTTCGGGATGATCGCGCTATGAATCTTGATGTTGCGTGAAAAAACGCAATGTTTTTCAAAAATTACACCTGTGATGTTAAACAATGTTCGAAGAAGTTTCTATGATCGCTTTGGACATTGTTTAGCGGAAGACGGTGGATTGTTTGATTACTTGATTCATTAATTAATTTATTTAGATTTTTTTTCTGTTAATACTTAATTTTTTTATGTAGAATTATTTTTTTAGTTTTTAGTTGGGATTTTTAAGAATAACATGTTTTCTTTTTTTAGAATCGAATCAATAATTTTATTATTGTTTTGATTAAAAAAAACTCTGATAAGCAATAGCGAATTTTATCTTCTAAATGCGTAAATAATTATGAAAAACATGAAATACGGCAGTACATCCCAACCCGTCCGTGGTTACAAAGTTACTGAGGATTGAACGAAAGCGCGCAGGGTTGGTCGCGCGAACCTCGGCTGCAGTGCTTAGAGGGTAATCGAAAATTCGTCCGGTCCATTGCTATATACCTAGTAGGGTGTCCCTGTCTGTATAATGGAAATATAGCGCACAAAAGGATGGCAGCAGGTCCTTTTTTTATAGGTAATATTCTAACAAAAACCAATTTACTTTGACTGAAATTTATTTTTCACCATAGCCTCTAAGAACTTTTGCTTTCTCTTGTACATATACATAAGCAGGTGATTCTCTAAATAAACATATCCCAAGCGAATAATAACTTCGTGATCAGAACTATTCGTACACACTAAAAGTAAGTAATTTACAGTTTTTCGTTAACATATCAAATTCAATCTAAATGAATGCCTATTTACAATCAATAACTTTGCATATATAACAGGCAACATAACATAAATATAACGTAGTTGAAACTGAATACAATGTAGTTTTAAAATGACAATAATTTTGCGTTCTGTTTTGTACATGCTTCTGCCTGATAATAATTTCAATATGACAGATAATCAGCGTTGCCTCGCGAAACAACAATGGCTGCCATTGTTAGCTGACGGCCACTTCATTTCAATGGACGATGAAACTTGTGTCTAACGGTCGACGGCACGGCCTGCAGGATTGTAATTTAGTGGGCGGGTGTTTAATTGCCATAAATATTAGGGTAAAGCAAAATACAACTTAAGCTTTTATATTAAAAAAAAAGAAAACATAAAAAGCCGTACCAGATCACTCTTTCTTTTGTCCCTCTGTCTTGATCGACGTCTTTATTACTTTATGAATTATTTTAAATAATTTTCGTACCATCCATGATTAAAATTAAATATCTTGAAAACTGTTCCTAAATGTAAAATTAAGCATAAAATGAGTATCACGTACTAAATCATCAAAAATAACCATTTCAAAAAAATATGACGAAACAAGGGTATAAAATATAGAATAAAATATCCCGAAACTGCGCCACTGCTCTCTATAGTATTAAGAAGTTAATATCAGAAAGTGCCAATATTCTAACTACATTTGGTTTTAACTGTACTTCGTCACAGGTTGATACTATCCGTTTGAATAGTTCAAAAGAACGAAACGATGTTACTCACCAGTGTCTACAACTAACACATTTAGTAGCGAAAGCCAGCTGAAGCGAAGGTTAGCGATGTCGTAAATCAATAGCCGACGATAATTCGCAAGGCGATGTTAGGCCAAGCGATGTTACACTGAATGAGAAGACGCTCAATGCTCAATGTTCAAGCCAGGGATCCAAATTTTGAAGACCTTTTAATCCTTCTACCCCAACAGATTCATGTCCAACGGCAACCAGCCTATTGTGATATGGTACGCCTCACTCGGAATGAGGAAGCGCATGGTCGGTATCTGTTGGGGTAAAAGGATTGAGAGGTTGCTCTCTCCTTCAAAATTTGGAACACTAGCTTTAACATCGAGCATTGAGCGTCTTCTCATTCAGTCTAACATCGCTTGGCCTAACATCGCTTTGCGAATTATCGTCGGCTATAGCCTTACGATAACGCTAACCTTTGCTTCAGCTGGCTTTCGCTTAGCTAATGCTAGTTGTAGACACTGGTGAGTGACATCGTTTCGTTCTTCTAAACTCTTCAGACGGGTAGTATCAACCCGTGATGACGAACACTTATCTTGTATGTTGTCAGTGTTCAATCTTGGTTGGTAAGCTGCAGATTTTCGCAGCCCCAACGGGCCATGGGAGCTGTTGCTCCATAGCTGTTGGATCACAAGTGGTGACTGACCACTGTAAATATACGTGGTCAGTCACCACTTGTAAATATACTTGGTTTTATTTAAATCGGAAAATCCAATTTAAAAATCAAGGAAACATACCAAATCTAAATGTTTTCTTTTATCCTTTATCCTAAAAATAGAACCGTTTTGGATCTAATTTTATATACCATTCTCGTCTTTTTTTGGTCAATTTTTTATTTTACGTTTCATGTTTTTTGAGATACGCTGTATACCACAAAACATAAAAATAATTTGGCACATTTCCAAACAATTTAGGATACACCCATACTTTTTAAAATATTTAACATTTTGTATGTTCTAAATAAAGCAGTTAAATATATAACTAAGTTGGCTTAAACCTTCCTATTTTGATTTCAGTAGTCTGTCATTCCATTTTGTGTTGCTCAGTTAGTTGGTTGGATTAGGCGGGCTTGGACGCATCGCAAAATTTGCACTGCAGCCTATTGGCATGCTCACCTTTCTTGTTGTGGAAGTCCGCTTTTAGTAGGTCCAATACATTTCTACCAAGGTATTCACGCGGACAAGGAATTCTGCTCTGTTTATTTACGAACGGTATATGTCCACTGTACGTCAGTGCATTGCAGTCGTACAGTATAAGTGAGGCTGTTCTTCCTTCTCCCCGCAAATCCTGCATATTGTGGGACCCTTATGTACACTCATTTTATGCAAACATTTCCTTGGATGATAATAGTCTGTCAAAAGTCCTACTACTTGTCTTAACTGAGTGCGCTTCAAAAGAAGAAACTCAGCTGTTAATTTCTTAGAAGAGTCGCGTGTCTTTGACCAGGATGCATGTCAACGGGGCCATTGTTTTTATTGCCTGCTATGATAATCCGAGGACTGGCTTTGGGCCGATAAATTTTGAGATAAGCTTGCTCTTGCCTTATTATTGCCTTTTATTTTTGTAGCCGAGAAAACATGGCACAAAAATATGCCTTACAAGGGATTTTTTGTGCAGCAACATGGATTTAAACGCGTTTCTCTTTCATTCGATTCGTATGAACAACTACAAACTTCGTGAACAAATTTAATTGATGATAAAATAAAAAAAATGCAATTGTGCATAAAAAATGAGTTTTAAAATGCATTATTAATTTTGCAATCTATTAAAAATATATAACTAGGTAAATAATGATGAAAATAAGCCTGAATTTGTTACTCGAACCTGCTAAACACGAATATGACATTGTAAGGGCCTACGGAGGACCTGGTGCGTGCTAAGGATGGTGTAAACGTCGTCTTCTGGAGTTTTACCACAATTCCTTCTAATATCAGCCCAATTTTGTTACGTAAGGAGTTTTCAAAGTCGCTGAACACGAATATATAATTAATAAAAACCTTTGAATAACCTAGTGCGCACTAAGGATGGTGAAAACGTCGTCTTTTGGAGTTTTATTACAATTCCTCCTAATATCAGCCCAATTTTGTTACTCGGGGGGTTTGAGGTCGCTGAACACGAATATGATATTGAGTAGTGTCTGCGGAGTACCTGGTGCGCCTCATCTCAGGTGGATGCAGAAAACATGGGTTGATCTGCAATTTAGCTTGCAATCATTGTGCTGGCACAGACTGCATAAACATTGACTTTTATAGTAGCAAAGAGTTATTTTCGCTGAAATAGAACTGCAGAATGAAGAAAAAAAAGAAGAAGTAAAAGAAGGCAGTAAAAATGATAAAAACGTTATTTTTAATATGTATTAAACTATCAAAAAATTATTTTTTTATAGTAAAATCCTATTAAAAAACAATTTCATGAATAAATACCCCAAGCAGAAGTAAAGAATTTAAATTTTTAACAAATTACCACACAATTTCAATAGGCGACATTGATACCAACCTATCCAGACACCGGGTACCTCGAAGACAATGATCTGGGTACTGGAATACGACGTTTAGACGATTCTTAGCGCGCACCGGGAACTTCACAGGCTGTTGTCAATGTTATATTCGTATTCAGAAACCACGAAATCCCCCAAGTATAAAATTGGGCTGATATTAGGAAGAACTGTTTCAGATGATGACGTTTGCTCCATCCATAGCGCGCACCGGGTACTTCGCAGGCCCTTGCCTATATCCTATTTGTATTTAGCGACCATAAAAACCCTACAAGTAACAAAATTGGGCAGATGTTAAAAGTGTTTGTCGTAAAACTCTAGAAGACGATGTTTACACTATCCTTGGCGCGCACCAGGTACTTCGCAGGCCTTTGTGAATATCATATTTGTGTTCAGCGACCTTGAAAACCCCCGAGTAATAAAATTGGGCTGATATTAGGAGGAATTGTCGTAAAACTCTAAAATACGATGTTTTCGCCATCCTTAGCGCGCACCAGGTACTCCGTAGCCCCTTACCAATGTCATATTTGGGTTTAGTGGCCTCAAAAACCCCCGAGTAATTAATTCGGGCTCATTTTTATCATTATTTACCTAGTTATAATTTTCTTACAATTGCAAACTTTTTCTATTGCACAATTCCATTTTTTATTTTCCACTAATTGAATTTGTTCACAAAGTTTGTAGACGTTCATACGAATCGAATGCAAAAAACCGCATTCCAATCCATCTTAATGCACAAAAAATCCCTCGCGCATTACTTCGAAGACTATTGTGTTGGTAGAGGTCTAAAGAAGTTCTTTCCTGTTGTTCTTTTAGGTCGGCAATCAATCGTAAATTTTGATGTAAAACATGGGATTTGTTATGATATCCACATCTCATATTTTTTGTAACATATGATTGCATAGCATAGATTTCCACCTGGTATACTGTGGCCTTGCTTACCTAATGGAAAGCTGTAGGCCGCTTTAGGCATTACCCAAAA
>JAHBCN010011323.1:0-29368 GCA_019359885.1 Listronotus oregonensis | reverse complement strand
AGTTTCGTTAAAGCATCCAAAAATAATATTGTTGAGCCTTTATCATACGGGTGTAAACAAATTCTATTATTGTCAGGCTAGTCCTCCCTGGCAAACTAAATAACCAAATATGATTTAATGGGTTCATTTTGGGAAGACATCTAGTTACCATCTATTAAAAAAATATTAAATTATGCCGGTATTTTAAAAGTTATAAAAAAAAACAATTTTTATACGACTGCTTTGAAAATGGGGTTTTGCCACGCTAAAAAGCGAAAATTTATTTTTAAATGTGTGCGGAAAATATGTTTTTTTTGAATTTCTGTCTTTCTATGATTTATTATGGTTTTTTATTTTATTAAAAAATAAAAACTCAAAGTAGGCTTTATTTAGCAATCATAGTTTTCTTTTTTTTGATTAGATAAATTTAGATACAAAAAAAATTTGATTTCGCGAAAAAATGTCCGATTCAAAAATTCTAAAAAAGCATTTAATTGTAAACCTACCCAACAAAGTCAAGAGATCGATATGAACCAGTTAATCGATTTATGAAGTGGAGACAAGCAAATAACGTACAAACGTTTTTCCGAAAATGTTATGTTGGTGTACTTTGAAGGCTTCGAACAAATACAAGTCTTCAACATTATGGGCACCTTTTCCATGCTAAAATCAACCCTGAGGGCAAAAAAATACGGATATTGGGAAATACCAGAAGTTGGGCCCTAATAAAAGAAAATCAGAAAACATGTGCCAAAAAGTCCAAAATTTTGCGAGAATGTTTTTTTGCCCTTCCTAAAGAACGCTTCGCGAGAAATATTTGCTAATCAAGGTAGGCATCACAGTTATTTTATTTATTTTATGGTGTATTTTTTAAGTGAGAAGGTTTGTAGGCGGGGTTACCCAATTCTGTTTTTAAATAGTGCTAGTTTCATAAAGTACACTTAAAATGAATAAAACTAAAGACTTATCGGTATTTTTTCTTTTTCGGCATGGTGGCAGTCGGATTGGGGCATGCCGAAGGAAAATTGTGCTTCCTTAAAAGAAAATATGACGGATTTTGGCAGCGCAATTTAATTAAACAAAATACCAAAACAAGATGGAATCATTTACAGTTCGGAAGTCTCTACACCTTTAAAAAAGATTCTGCCCTTCGACCTCCTCCGCAAACAATCGTTTTTTTCTTAATTATCAAAATGGAAAATGCCTCGCCAAAACTTGGAATTAACAAAAATTGGGGTATAAAAAAGACATCGCCAAATTTTTGATGTTGGCTCCGAACCTTACCGGGCAGCTTTAGGCGGTCGTCACCACAATATTGGTAATTCTGGATCAGATTTGCTGGCTCTAGCGCCTGGTGGATAAATCCGCTCGTCGCCGAAAGTTATATAGATGATCCTTTAATAAAATGGATGTTTCAGGGGATCTTTCCTCTTTTCGTCTTTGCGGCCGCCAAACGCTTGGTAATGAAGTGCCGCAAGAAAACTAAAATCCGACGACAGAGAACTGTATAACGGTGCCGAAAATTTGTCTCCATCGTTAAAAAGTCGATCAACAATGCGACGATTCCGCAGAATAAACAACAATTAATATTTTAAAATATTTAATTTCCTGTTTGCTAAATTATAGTCTGTAGTTTCTTTTTTATTTTTTTTTTTGCTTTTTTTTAAAAAAAAAAAATTTAAAAAAAATTTTTTTTATTTGCAGTCGTATAAAAATATCTAAAAAACTCGTTAGAAAACCTCTTTACCTGCGAGAGGGACCTCATTTTTCCGGTCCTCAAATTTGTCTCGCCCGTGTGCAAAGAGTGTTTTCAAACCTTTTTTTAATATCTATTTCGGGAAGGCTCGTAGGAAAAAACTTGTCATATTATATTTGGGTTTTCTAATAGACGTCGAGAGACTGCCCACAATTCTGGGACACCTTTATTTTTTATATCTTGGATATAAGCTATCATCAGGTAAATTTTTAGTTGGGAAATATTGAAATTTTTTTCAGTGAGCGACCAGCAGACGAATAATGTCCCATGTTATAATCGCGACTTTTTTTTCTTAAGATATTGGGTTACTCAATTTTAAGTTTTTGTTGGGAATAAATGGCTGAATATATTTTTTTTCTTCGTGTTTGGAGGCTACCCCTAATTTTTTGCAACGGAACTGCGCTGACTTCACGAACTTTATTTCAATTCGTGTTTTACTAATTATCTTTTGAGAGAAAATAATTGACCAAATTTTGACCTGGCTCCGGGACTATAAGAAGTAAAACTGAAATAATACATTTTTATATTCTTGTGGTGTTAGACAACAATATTAAAATTAACAAGTCTCACATAGTCAACATATTTAAAAGAATATTAAATTACTAAATTAAACCGTTTAAAAATATGATTTTTTATTAATTTAAATATTTAAAAAACTTAAGCAATGTACTTCCGCAAACGAGTATTTTTAACTAGATTTAAATACGTTAGCTGAAACCAATATTGTGGTAGTAAATTGCACCAACAAGATAAAGCCTGCGGTTTTGTTATTGTTGTGTTACAAATTACAGAAAAAAAAGTATTAAAATTGATTGGGTTCGTTATATAAGATTTTGTAAAATATAGAATTATATACCAATATCAAAATACTTCTACTATCGATGATCCAATTACAGCTTTTCACCGCAATTATTTTTTCAAACTCTTTCTTTTTTTCGTAATGACTTGGGTAACGGTAAAGGTAAATAATAGGTTTTAAAAATGACGTATATTGTCTTGACGTAATTTGCATTGTTTCTTAAGTAAAAACATTGCCACAGTAATTATTACTTATTTTTAGTAATTAAAGTAACATAAATATTAGTACACTGTACTAAATCGGTGGTTGGTTCTTTGTGAAACACATTTTAAATAAATATGGGGTCATCATAAAGTAAGGGGTATACTTTAAAGTCTTATATTATTTTAAAAAAAGTTAGTAGCAAAAAGTAAATTGAATCTAGCTGCCTCTATAATTGGATTTTACTGTGGTAGGTAGGCAGATAGGTAGGTTTAAAGTGAGTGGACCTTTTACGCCCTCCACTGCGACCGCTCGGTCTATTGTGGCTCAAACCTTATTATATTTCTCCCAATAGGATCGGACTTCTAATGAATCCGATACCAGATTTGGAAAGAGTTCTTACATCTCCTCTTACTCGTGTCGCTACCGGACACGAGCACAATGTGTTCTGATGTGTTCTGGTGTCCCTGTCTCCTGGAGAGTATGACGAATAGACGATTAGATCCATCATGCCCTCCTCTCGGTCTAGTGACGTGGGGTAGCTACCAGGTCTCCGGCATTATCCTATGAAACGGTCCTATCCGCTTTCTACTTAAAGCCAGGACCCGTTTTCCTGTAAAAAATGGCTCTGTCCGCCTCTGTTTGGATTTAGAGAACCTTCCCAAACACCTGTTTGTTCGGGATGGATTAGTCCTTCCCGTGAACCAGGCGCCGGTGACTTCAGGGGCACCTCTCGAAACGGATTTCCCGTTTCGGTAGAGCACCTTGTCACTTGTTCCTTGTTTGGAGCTAGGGGAAGTAATAGTCCACCACGGCAGAGCCCTGCATTACCGCAATAAGGCTAGATACTCTGAGAGGTCGCCCTGTATCTCAGAGGCACCGTTGGAGATACCTGTTTAAGGCACAAGATGTCAGTCACTTATCAGCACGGTATGCTAACACCTTGAGTTAAAGCCTTGTGTTCATCTTAGCTTTGGATCCCGTTCTATACGCTAGCCAAGAGAGTTGCCGATAACCAGCAACTCTAGCGCATGTTCCAAAAGATCCTACTGTTTTTACTGTATCTATGGAAAACAAAACAGTAGTCGTGTCAACTGCTGTCAACAGTTGTCAGACGTAATCATCGCAACTTATAGAATTAATATCACAGTAAACCGCACGTAACATAAATTCGCCTCATCTTAACCCAGCGGATTACTGGCTGTAAGGCTATTTAAAAAATTTAGTGTTTAGAACACGACCAACAACGCTGGAGGAACTAAAACACTCTATTAGAGAGCAAATTGCTGCAATTCAGCCAGAAATGCTAAATAACGCTGTGTACAATTTGAAGGAACGATTGATAATCGTACATCAGCAAATTGGGAAAAAAATTCTTTATTGTTTTTCAAAATATTCTTCTTTTAACTCAACACATTTATTCATTCGATAAAACCAATCAGTAAAACATAAATGCCATTGTTCCTAGGTCACTTCCGAAACAAGGTTTTTAAACGCAGAAACAGCTTCATTTGGATTTGAAAAACGCTGACCAGTGATAAGTCCCCTGAAAGGTGGATGTTCCAATAATTTCACCTTCACTCTCTAAAATAGATTTGTTTGCAGCGCCGTATGAAACGAAGCATTGTTGTGGTGCAAAACTAAATCGTATGTTGCTTCTTGGACGCACTCATCGAACTTACACCATTTTTACAAAAAACACGCAATCATCTTCTTCCCAGTACTGCGGAACTATCGAACTTTAACTGGATTGGGGTTAGTTGGAAACACCCATTGAGCCGACTGGCGTTTTGAATCAGGCTTAAAAGCACAAATCCATGTTTGGTCACCAGTCATGATGTCGTAGACAGGATTTGTTCTACCATTGTCGTATTTTATTAGAATTTCTGTGCACCATTTGACGCGATGTGCGTTTTGAGCATTGGTTAAATTATGGAAAACCCAATGACAACAAACTTTTTAACTTCAAGATGATGGTGCAAGATCTTTTCGATTGCAGTCATTCTAATCCCTAAAGTACCCCGAATAATTTAATTTGTTACACGATTTTCTTCTTCTATCATTTATGAAATAGTAGCTATTTCTCTTTAGTGACAGTAGAAATTTTCCGCCCCTCACGAAATTCGTTCAAACTTAAATTCGTTGAACCATTTATACAAAGTCCTGGAACTCGGCTTCATCACCAAAAGCAGCCCGAAGTCTTTAGTGCACTGCTTTGAAGACCACTTTCAAATTTAACGCTGACAAATTATAAAAAAAAATACAAAACTAAGGATGACGGCATCGACTTCCAATTTTATGTCAAGATTAAAAAGAATTAGTTTTATTTAGCCTCTTCGTATCATAGGTGTCTTGGGTATACTAGTATGCAGATTTTGGGTGATCACATAAATGGTTACAAAAAGGATTCCTATTTGATGTCCCCGTCAAACTAATGTGTTATTTTAATAATTTATAACTCAGACCAACATTGTCATATCACGTACAAAATCGAAAAAATCAACTACATATTGGGATTGAACCTACAGTGGCGACTATCATATGACTTGTGGGGGTTCAATCCCAAATTCATGTATTCTTTGCATGACATTCCTGATAATTGGGCTAGTAAAGAGGTGGTCACATTGTATTTTGTGTTGGTACTACGGCGTTCTCTCCCTAAGAAATTGAATAATTGGTAATTGGATATTATTGAAAAACTAAGGTAAAATATGCAGGTAACAATGTTAACAGTTTATTAAGCAAAAAGCATTTCATCTAACAATGATTCCTTCTGGAGCTACTCTAAAGGAACCATCGAACCTTTAAAGAAGGAGCAATCTCCCGTAGCCTTTTAAAAGAAAATACTGACTATCCTTGATTTTGACCAAGATTTTAAGGTGAATGATTTTAATTGTGAAAATAGGGCTAAAAGTGCAAAATTGTCATCTTAAAACAATTATACTCTGATGCCATCTAATCGATATATACGAGAACAATAACCTTTCGCAAACTTTTCTTTAGCATACTAAGTACGCTAACTATTTTTTAACAAATGTCAAAGTCGAGCTTGGCCCTTAGGACGACATCGACAGACAAACAAATTTCGTTGGGTTTAGATGGCTTATTGAGTATAAACTGTTTCTCCAATACGGCTATTTTTTTCACTTTCTAGGTCTATATTCTAGTTCTACCAGAACTAACCGCAGTCATCCTGTAAAACCTATTAATAAATGATTTGCTTATGGTCATTATTCACTATTTAAAGGTGTATGCTGGGTACAATTGGTCCTTTTTTTTCTACGGTGGGCTGACTTCTATAATAGGAATGCAAAATAACCGTTTTAATAATAACTTTACAAATTGTGGATAGCAGCCAATGTTTTTGGCAATCAATATAAACCTTCTTCTACATACTAATACTAAAAAACCGCCCTCGTTGTCATATAAACGACTATCCAACATATAATTTCCATAATTCAAAAAAATATATGTGACATGTTTAAGTTAAAAATTAAATATTTATTACAGTAATTATATAAACAAAGTCTTAAAGAAATTGTCAGGAGCAGTGAACATTCCATGAATATTTACATACAAATTAAATGCAATCGGAATGTTAATTATTTCTCTAGTACGTATTTTATGTAAATAATGGTAGTAATGAGAAATGACGGAAATTTCTGTCGCCAAATTATTATTAAATATTATTTGAATCATAGATTATAGCATGATCGTTTTAAGATCATTATTGTGGCAAAATCAGGTTGAGAAAAAGAATCTTATTTATTTCTAATAACCACATTTTTGATAAACACATGGGCACTTAAACTACCAACCATGGTACGATGGTCTGTCCGAATTTCACAAATCTCTTTACAATAATCAAATTTGGACTTTTAAAGCATTAAAGGCTGGAACAGTGGCGCAAGAGCAGTTCGCATAACGTTATTTTTATGTATGTCGTGGTCTTATAGTGAAATCCGCCTTTTTATGAAGAGTCTAGTCCCTTCATGAAGCGTTGGCATATGGTATAAAATAATTAGGCTACCCAATCTGTCAAGGTCATATTGTGCCTCTGCCTTATTTTAAAATTGTAATTTCGCACTTTACGAGTATTTTTTTAATAAGTGATAAATACAGAACTAACTGGAACTAACCAAAACTAACGCATTAATTCACGAAATGCCAGTCCTTAGATTTAGTTACTTATGTTACGATACAATATGACAAAACAGGGTCAGATTGTGTAGCTTGATTATTTTACACCATATGCCGACGCCTTATGAAGTAACCTTCTTAAAGATCTTCATAAAGAGGCGGATTTTAATAAAAGACTGCGACATACCGGGTGGTGTGTGGCTGAGCGGAACATTAGGAAATCCCATATAAATTTTAAGAGGTTCAATTATTGGCTCCCCTGTACATTTTACAAAAAAAAATGTAAGATAACTTTTTGAAGAGACCAATCTGACAAGCCCTCGTGCCAAGTTTTAAGAAATTTTAATAAGCGAATCTTGAATTATTCAATTAAATGTAATTGCAAAATTACCAAATTTTCGGTTCAGGTAAAACCAAACAGACACCAGTAAAATGAATATTGTCCCTGACATGAGGAAAAGTGTCAATAAATTAGTGACAGTCGGTATTTGAATACAAATATGAATTATTTAATCGACGAGAAAGTATCCATAATTAAGTGGAATTATGCGGGAAACACTTTTAGAGCAGTATCTGAAATGTTTTTAGTTTATTTCCCCACCAAGCCCATTCCGTCCATTTTAACTATTAAACGTATTGTCAGTAAGTTCGAGTCCAAAGGTTCCGTAATAAATAACTGTAAATGTTCAATTCCGGATATCGAAATTATAGCCGAAGTAAGAGAGAACAGAGATCTTAATATTTTACTGAGTGTGGAGGCAAACAAAATGGTTAGTACAAGGGTTCTTGGGCAAGAGGTAAATAAACATCATACAACGGTATTGCGCACTTAGAAAAAACAGAAATATTATTCGTATAAATTCAAAAACATCAAGAGCTGCAGGAACGAGATAAAAAGCGAAGAATGGCAATTTGTTTTGAAATGATGGATAGAGCAGATAATGATAGGAATTTTTTAAGAAATATTTGTTTTACCGATGAATGCACATTCACCCTCAACAACGAACCAAATGTTCTGAACTGTCGGTATTGGAGCCAAGAAAACGAACATCGCTTTGTTCATACTCGGACACAATATCCCCAATATTTTATGTAATTCTCCATTATTTTTAAAAGAGTAATTGTATTTTATTTCATTTTATTTTTCCACACCTAGTAAAATATTAAGAGTTCAGTTCTCTTTTTTTCGGATCTATTTTCGATCTTCTGAGTTAAACATTTACAATTATTTATAGCGATGACTTTGGACTCGAATTTACTGACAATTCGTTTAATGGTTGAAACGGACCAGATAGGCTTGATGGGAAAATAAATTGGAAATATTTCAGGTACTGCTATTGGTTTAAATAAATTCTAGTATGATAATTTTTTTAAATGATCGATAGTAATAACTGTTATTAGTTAAACTTAATTGTAACATTAAATAAAAGGTTTGATAAAAAATAATGTTAGCGTGTCTTTTACTTTGAATGTAATGGATGTGAGATTGATGAAACAAAAAAACATTCCTTGTATTCGACTGTACGTCAGATTTGACAAAGCCTTATAACAAATTGATTGCTGGTGGCTGGTATCTGTTTGGTTTTACCTGAACCGAAAATTTGGTAATTTTGCAATTACATTTAATTGAATAATTCAAGATTCGCTTATTAAATTTTTTTGAAACTTGGCACGACGGTTTGTCAGATTGGTCTCCCTTCAAAAAGTTATCTTACATTTTTTCTGTAAAATGTACAAAGGAGCCAATAATTAACCCCCTTAAAATTTACATGAGATTTCCTATGTTTCGCTCGGCGACGCACCACCCGGTATAAACATTAGACAAGATAGGTTTTAGTTTTTTTTTTAAATTTCAGTTTCACAAAATAAGGGAGTTAGTAACTTAATTAGATGCAACAAAATAGGACAAAATATCAACTAAACTGCATATTTACAACTCTTTAAAGTTGACGGTCACAGTATGTTTTACAATGAATATCGTGCAGTGATACAATTTTTATTTTTGAAAGATGTATCACTAAAACAAATCCATGAGCGATTGTTATAAATGCATAGGGATTTTTTTTAAGAACAGTCGAAAGATGGGTTGCTGAATTAAAACTTTGGTCGTACAAGTTTGGAGACCATCACTAAGACGTCCTAAACTGCAAAAATAAAAGATGTGTTTAGGAGAAAAATTTAGTAGAAGCCCTTTAGGATTTTATTAGGCGGTGTAAGCAATATTTTGGCTAAAGTTTTGGGTTTTAGGCAGCTGTCGTATAATGACCGCCGCATTTGCTAACAATCGGTGGCGTACCCAGGGGGGGGGCAAGTGGGCATTTGTTCCCCCCCCAAAATTGAGAAAGAATTTAGGTAAAAAAACAAGCATATAAATTAAGCATACCAAAATATCGGTATCTTCCGACAAGGGACTAGATAAACTAGCTAAGTTAGGCATAGATTAAATATAAATAATTTAATGTGCTGTTTAAATTTTGTAGACAAATATAATGTTAAATTTGTTGTTTCAATTTTGTAGTTGAGTCAAATTAAAAATTGGTAAGGTTACATTTGAAATTTTGTTTTATTTTCAAGACCAGGGCCGTAGCGGGAAGGAGGAGACCCCCAATTGGCATTTAAGAGGGCGCCGAATCCTTGTTCTCTTATCGATTTTAACGACTTCTTGGTAAAAATTGAGAGTGACATTCTCAAAATTTTGCGGATTAGCCGAACTGGCCTCCGGCGGACGTGGCTTCCCTCCCAAAAACTTTTTCTTGGTACGCCATTGCTAACAATGAAATAAAAACTCATTCGAATGCGGCTTTGTGCGTCCCTACGGATGAGAGTTGGATCTACTACCACGATCCAGAATTAAAACACGAGGTTAGTAAGTGATGTAAACTCAGTACTACGCCTTAGAAGCAAGTTAGGGCCAGGAAATCGATCAAACATTGTTTTTTTTGTTTTACAAAAGAAATTTTGTTTGTAGATTACCTTCAATTTGATAAAACAATAATCTTACTTTATTATTGTAACCCTTTGAATCAACTGGGTGTAAAAATTACTAAAAAAGCCCAAAAAATCGTCCGAAAATCAGTAAATTCAAGTACGTTTGCAATAGCCACCCTATTCACCAGATTTCGGTCCCTCTGACTTTTGGTTGCTCCCACATACCAAAAAAATCGTAGGCGAAAAACGATATTTATCTAACAAAGATGTAATAGCAGCCGTGGAAGCTTATATCGATAGTCTTCCGTATTTTTACTAACAGATGGAATAGATAGAGATATAAGATAATAAAATGTATTTTAAAACAAAATTGTGTTTTTCCTATCAAAAAACAAACTTTATTGGACAACCAAGTATTAATGCATCCTTCTGTTTAAATATTATTTGGTTTCAGTTTACATTTATTTATTATCAAATTTGGCCGATCAACGGTTGATTACTTCATATACGGAATTCTGAACTGTGATTGAGCAACTTACTTCTGACGGGGTTTATTTTTAAGATATTCGGTCTACCTAAGCGCAGCAACATACTCAGCCCTATTCTATAGAAGTAAAATTGTGGTGCAGAACCTTTGAACCATTTGACAATTTAAACATATTTATGTAGCATGTTTATTTAAAAGCGCAGATACAAAAAAAAGCTATTGTTTCAAATTTAAAAACTGTAATTTAGTATAATCGACTAGATTAAAAACAATTAGTGTTGTAGTTTTACTTTTTACGTTATGTTTTTTGATTCCGAACAATTTATACAAAGTACTACATTGTGCTTCTGAAAATAAAAAAGTTGCGGGACAATCAAAATAAATGTGTTTATAGTGACCGTCCTCTTAGTCGAATTGCGGTTTCCAGTTCCAATGCCGTTTAAGAAAGTTTGATCACATCTCTGAAACTTTTAAAGGTCTCGGTTAAAAATAATGCATTTTGTAATTTTTGTTTTAAAACTATGTTGACTTTGGTCTCTATAAAGTTTGTGTTCCAAGGCATTCATTTTTTTGCTTCTATCCCTTTGGATCTAATATGGCAGCTCTCTTATTTCCAGTCACACGTTCCGAAGAACGTGAGCTTTCCCAGGCTTCGTAGCTAGAATTTCTGGATAATCGGGCTCTCAACCCCCAGAAATTCCGAATTTTTCCCAAAGTGTACTTCTTAAATAAAAATTTTCGATGCAAGGCACAAACAATGGCGATCCGTCCAAGAACTGCTACTGGTATTACGTGTAACTTCTTTCGGTCAGAAACTGTCACTTCCTGCTGAGCGCGAAACCATCTTCCGCCATGAGGAAAATCCCTTGTTCGTTGGTCTCACAAAAAATAACAGGTATAGGAATCTTCGTTCACATCGCTTAGTCCCAGAAAACGGACTCCATCGTTTGGCGTGAGATTCTCCTTCATCTCCGAGGGTGAAAAGTGAAAACACTCGATACAGCTCCTTTAACGGCCTTTCCGAAAAAAACTATGTAGTTTTCTTATCGCGCATACTTCACTTTTCGCAGATCAAGCAGGAACTGATTTGACACCTTTAACAAATTTTTGTAAGGTAACCACAATATACCGGTATCACAGCATAACTAAGGAAGAGCAGCACTATTTCATGGATTTTTTCGAAAAAGTGCGGTCATTTTTCTTATGCAGGTTCAGCCGCCACTCTACAGGGCTTCGCATTTATACAGGATGATTCAAAAAACATATGTCGTCGCTTAATGGGAGATTTTTTGGTTAAAAATGAGATAAAAATATGTTCTGCATTGTTGTAGTGGATTTATTGATTAATGGAAGATTTGAAAGAAAAGTTTGAATTGATATATTACAAAATGTTATGCTAACCTCATTAACTAATAGCTGTTTACGAACAACCACTTTTCTTTACTAAGTTAAAGTTAGTTTCGACCAACTAAGTTTTTGATCAACCAATCCAACTATAAAAATGTAATTTTGCCACTTGGTAGAAGTTCTCAGAAGAAATCCGGTCCTTAGAGGGGAGGGAGTAATTCTTACTTAGTTAATCAGGCCATAAGTGTTCCATAGGTAAATTTGTGCTGTGAACGTAATGTTTTCCTTGCGAAACTTTATTATTATTTTGCCTTCCACGGCAAGAAGAGTTGCTAACTGGATACGAGAAAATAATATAAATTTACTACATTGAGGGCCAATGTAGTAAATTTATATTATTACATATTTACTACATTGGCCCGAAAGGAGTCCACAAATCAATCCCATAGAAAATGTTTGGGGTCACATTGTCGAAACGATTAATTAAGCCAATGATTTTCTTTCACAAAATGCAAATGACCCATGGAACAAAATTGAGGAAATATGAAACAACTATAATGCACATTGCACATCATATCCAAAGACTGATAGCATCCATGCCCAAGCGTTTAGATCTGATCATCAACAAAAACGGCGCTGGAATAAAATATTAGTTTACTAATATCCTTAATATTTTATGTCTTTCTGTTGTTTTGATAGATTTTAACACAAAATATGTAATATACTTATTAAACGGTAAATTTTTATTTTCACTCTTTAATTTTAATTTTTCACTCTTTAATTTTATTAAAAATTAAGCTGTTCTAAATATACTATATTAATCTTGATATTATATGTTACCCGTTGACATTTATTAGACATTATTTTGCTTTCTGGTAAAAAACGTTACTTATTTTAAAAAAATCACGTTTTTTACCTCTTTATTTGCCTAAGGCCCTTAAGGTAAAAACCCGGTTTACGCAATTTAGAAAACATGACAGAAAATGTTAACCTAAGTATCCGGAATTTTTCGCCCGCAACTGTACAAGCAAAATTGGGTTAACATAATGAAAATCCAACCTACTAAAGTATTTTAGATCTGTCTAAACGTACTATATTTATAAAAAAATGATTATTACATAGTCGACAAAAAAATAGCAATAAAAATCCTTGTAATCAACTAAGAAGATTTGTAGATACGTATCATAATATTGCTACAGCCTTCATCTAAAGGAAATTATAAAAAATACAAAACTACGTATTGTTAAAAATATGATACCATCTATAAGTAAGTTACCTTAATACTTATTTACTAGTATTATTAGATAAGACAGAAAACGAATTACTTGCATTCCACAATTTTATGCATATACAGGGTTCTCTAAATTAAGTGTCCGTCATTGGTAACTTTTTTATTAGTAAAAATACAAAATTGTTTAAATTAGCAAACAAGTAGCATGTTTTACGTCATTGAGGATTAAAAAAAAACACAAAAAACAAATGTAAATCGTGTTTTCGAGTTAGCAAAATAGCATTTTTTTTAAATGGATGGTATATTTTAGGGTGGAGTGAAAAATAAACATTTTGGATTTTGGTAACGGCACGGATGCAGAAAGTTATGGTGCATGATAATAAAACGATCTGTAAAAAGAAAAATAAAACCACCCCATGAGGTGATCCCACCCCAAAAAAATATTTGTTTGTATTTTTTTTATTATGGTAGAGTTCTGATCAAATTTTATTGCTCTAGTATTGTGTTTTGAAGTGCCCCAATGCATATTTTCTTACAAGGAAATGAAAAAAAATATATTTTTATAAACAAAATTGTAATATCTTCCACACAAAGTGAAAACCATAATAAAACAAAGTACTTTTGTTTTTTGGGAAGGGGCACCTCTAGGGGTGGTTTTATTTTTTTTTCTTTTTACAGATCGCTTTATTATCACGCACCACAACTCTCTGCACCCCTGCCGTTACCAAAATTAAAAATATAGTTTTTTTCTTCACCCTAGTATATATAAATTTTTAAATTGATGGTTTAAGGATCATGGTATATTGTATAACCACTGAAAAGATTATTCCAAGGGCCTAAAAAAATACTACAGTTAATACGTCATCTTCATGGTCACCGACATAAGTTTGATAGAAAAATGAAATTTTTTAAATGAAACACCCTGTATATTGTATCATCAATAAGAAGATCTTTTAAATAGCTTTAATAAAATACCACATTTAATATGTCTATCTTTAATAGTTTCGGAAATATGAGCATCCAAATAAAAAAAAACTTAAATTCCTATTAAAGCCTGTATAAGCTGTCAGCTGCAAATATAAAAGAAATTAAAAAGCAACTAAATGTGGTAAAGTTGAAATAATACCCATTTGTAGTATCGTTATTCAGGGGGGTAAACGTATGGCATAAATAGATAATTAGCTACTTTTGTCAATTAATATTAGGTTAGAGAATTTACCATCGCGTTCAGAAATTAATAGTCCGTTATGTTTTTATACGTATAGAAATTAACAAATAATGATCGTCGATATACTTTCAATCTCAAAAAATTAAAATGATCGTGTAGTATTTATTTATTAACAAACTTAATAACAATTAACAATTATTATGAATAATCATGAATAATAACAAACGCAGCTAATAATTTTAAATATATTCACTTTTTTCAACTAGAAGAGGAGCAATTTTAAAACGGAATCGCACTTCAAACTGAGAATGGGATACAACAAGCAGTAGATGTATAACTAGAAAGAATGATAAAAAATATTTTTACTTACAAGAAAAAATTAAAATACTGACAATTTGATTTACATTAAAAAAAAAAAAGATCACAACCTATGGCATTGCAAAGTTAATGTAATTGTAACAATACAATTGAATACTTAAATAACAATCACAAACTAAAACTTGCAATAACAAAAAAGCTTAATCAGTCTCGTCAGTATTGTCAGAGTCCGAACTAAAGTCAGAAATGTTGTCTTCGTCGTAGTAACCTTGGAAACTGGAAAAATATATTAATCTTATTTTCTTTTACATTCCGACCATACCATTTCAATTGCCTTAAACTGGCAATAGTATGGTGGCAGTCGCAAAATTTTGGGTTTTAAAGGTTTAACATATTGATCAAGGAAGAACTTTTTTCACTAGAGCAGTATCTGAATGCTAAATTTTGTGGCATCTGCGGCTCGCTGTATTACATTCTCAATTTGAAGTACGATTTCGTTTCGGACTTGTTTCCTTTCCAATTGAAAAAAACAAGGTATTTAAAATTATCAACTGCGATTGTTTATTATATACGTTTTTCTCGGTAATATTTAAAACTTTTCAAAATAACTTTCCACAGCAAGTTGAAATACAAATGTTTTTGATTGACAGTAACGGATACTTCACATTAGTGATGTAACTAATGTCATTTTTTGTACATTCGCGAATGCGAATATTCAGATTTTTCTTTAAAAAAGAATAAAGTTTAGGTTTGATTATTATATTTTTAGTTTTATTTAAGATGATGATTATCTAAATATTAAAAATTCATGTTAAGACTGATAAAATTGCATTTAATTTTTTTTACAAGTTCTAATGAAATTTAATTTTTAAGTTTTATTTAAGTAAAAGAAATAATTTTGTTTTTGTATGTTTTAAGTGTTTACTTATAATTCTTATAAAACATGATTATATTAATAGTTTATTGTAAAAAAATTATGTATTTGTTTGATTATTATTTTTAGTTTTGTTCAAAAAAGAAGATATTATATTAAAAACTTAGGTAAAAACTGATAAAAATTTCATAGAAAAATGTGTTTTTATTTGTTTACATTGCATTATATATTTTTTTGTCTTATAAGTTCCCATGAAAATTTAATTGTTAAGCTTTATTGACAAAATAAAGTAAATAAATAAATTATATTAAATAAAAAAGTGAAGACTGATAATGTGATTACGAGGTAAAGAATGCGAATATGCAAAAATATGCAAATATCCGCCAATGCGAATATTCGTTACATCACTACTTCACAATACTAAAAATATAAAAAATGAATAATCATCGGACACCCATTTTTTTTAAAAAGTTTGTTGTCACCGCTATATACTAAAAAAAGATAAACAACAATGACGTCATTACAAATGGGTTTAATTCCGACTGTATTTTTTAAAGATCTTTTTATTGGTAATACAATAAACATGGTGTTCCATTTAATTGATTGTCAATTGTTTTTTGCATTTTTTATTCTTAAAAATGAAATTAATTTGCTAATTAAAACTATTTTGTGTGTTGACTAATAACAAAGTTCCCAATGACGGACATTTAATCTGGATACAAAATTAAAAACTTTGTTGTTTTAGAAGAAAACGTTAAAATTGCGAAATATGTGCTCGTTGACAAAATATATAATTGGCTTAAAAAATATTATAATAGCCCCTTTTTAAATGTTTTTTTTTTAATTTATGTTACATAAAATGCGCAATTAAAACCAAAATAAATGTATTAATTTAAATATTGATTACTTAAATAACATAACATTTTAATGAACTTGCATGCCATTGACTCGAATATCTTCACACGGTCATCATATGTTTTTTAACTAAACACTACTAAGTGACACAGAAAAGTAGATATCTAGTATTTATAACATTATCTAAATATTATTTCGCAGAAGTACCTTTTTTCAGTCCAGTAAAAATTATAAAATTTTCAGCCTTATCTGCCGCCGTTTTTTAACATACCATTCTGAGATGTCAATATCATTTTGAGATGTTATCAGTTATCAGGCATGGATCTAAGAAGGCCGAGAACACTGACTACGGGCATCGGAGGTCATAGAGTAACATTGGGATAACAGGGCGATTGGGAATGATCACGGAAGGATAGTTGGAATGCGTACAGTGTACCGCTGGATAGTTTTGGGCTTTTTTTACCGTTCCCATTCTCGCAACCGATTGAGATGGTCCAGTAACAGATGTCTGGGAGACAAGGAATAGAACCAGGTAGTCCGAAGTAATGAACCTGCGATGTTGGCTTTGCATGATGGTCGAACAATGGTAAGAAGGCGACGCCGACGTGGTAAAAAACGTAATCCACAGTTTAATACAAAATACATGTTACACCGTGGGTGTAATGATATAAAAGACGATTGAAAACCGCATTATTCAACGGGATAGAAAATTAAATACATTATTAAATTTGATGTTATTTATCCCCTCTCTAATCATTTATTAGCTACCGGCTGCTATACAAGTAGAAAATATATTGTCTATAAATAGGTGTTTACCCTTCTTTAACACTCGATATATTTTTAGGTTAATTTTAATATATATTTTCCAGTATCGTTTTTTTTTAAGACTCGATATATTTTTAGGTTAATTTTAATATATCATTTTCCAGTATCGTTTTTAAAAATTTAAAAAAGAAATTAATTGGCTCGAGATTGCGAAAAATAACGGGTCAATCCACTTAATTGACATCGTAGTCTGAATCCCGCTCAAACCACTTTTCTCCAAGACTAGTCTTAAAACCGGTTTAAAATTAAATTAAGTGTAGGGAAATAAAAGTTTTACTCGTCCGACTGAGCAGCCCTAATCAGCGATTAAGAAGGTTAAAAAAGAACAATTAATAGTCTGTGGGGCCATTTAGGTCAAGTCTTACTTCCACCCAGCAATCACAAAACTTACCATCTAGCTTATGAAATAGTCTTGTTTTTGTTTATTTAAATATACGTTTATAAATTATATCTTGTAATTTCTTGGTTAATGGTTTTTATAGGAGTAAAAACAACTTATTTTTAGTACGTATCGGTGATCCTGAGGGCTTTATCATGTCATAATATGATTAATATGATGATGATAACATTGAAGCATATTATGCTGTAAAACATTTTTCACATATTTGTGATATCACAATATAGTTTTGTGAGTCTATATCTTGGAATACATTAAATTAATCAAAAACAAGTTACTTTTTGGAGAAATGCTTGGACCCGTCGATTAGTATTTTTAGTTGTTCTCTTTTCTATAAAAAAATATTTATACAGTATGTCCCAAATTTAAGATATGACATTATCGATGTTTTTTTTAATCGGAGGTTCTTTTGGAATAAGTTTATTTACATTGATTATATTAATTATATGCTAAAAATTTAAATATCCTCGCAAATCGATCCCGCAAGTACAAATTGCAAAATTTCATAACTTCTTTATGACACACCCTGTATATTTAAATGCCATTGCCATTGAATTGTGATATCGGCATCCTAAATGATCGTAACAGGATAACAACTGTCAACGTTCACATTACGATCGTTTAGGACCAAAAAATTTTATAAGACCTTTTTTGATCGCAATGACATGTTACTTTATAAAGTGTGCATTTGAATATATAGGGTGTGTCATAAGGAAGTTTTTAATTTCAAAATTCAGACATGCAGTATCGGTTCGCGAGGAGGTTGAAAACTCCTTACCCCGAATTTTCAGCATGTTTTAAATAAACATTATCAATGTGATTAGAATATGGTTTAAATTTCTAGTAAAATTTTGTTATTTAATATCTCACAAACGACACCGAAGAAAAATTTAAAACTGGGCAGTTTTCTTAACTTGATAAGCGCTTTATATCTTAAATTAGGACATACTGTATAAATATTTCTTTCACGAAAAAAGCGCGACTAAAAATACTAATCGACGAGTCCGAGTATTTTTTCAAAAAATAACTTATTTTCGACGCATTGAATTTATTCCAAATTAGAGATTCGCAATGCATATACAGGGTTATTTATTTTAAAGTAAACAGGGCTTTATTTTTGAACTTCCCTGTTCTTTTTTAAAAAACAAATATAGCTATTTCGTGTTTTTTTTTCGTAGAATTCAATAATCTTATCAGAAAAACATTTGAAATAAAAACAAAAGAGTTACAGCACGAGTGACGTATTTTTTAAATGGAATACCCCGTATATTTTTATATTAATAGATAGAGATTTTCACGTAAAGTTCGGTGATATAGGGGTTGCTGGGTTTATTTCCTGCGGTTCTGCTGCAATTGTCCGAAAACTGCATGATACTATAAGGATAGTTTCACCTGAAAAAACCTGGCTGCCACAGGTCACAGGAGCTTATTTGTCAAAGTCAAGAATTTTAAAAATACGCTTATTACTTTTTGGAGTAGTTTTATAATGAGGTTTTCATCAAATTATATTATATATTAAAAATGATATGATATATTTATTTCTAAACCAAGCAGCAAAATTACAATAAACGGAAAAAATTAAAATACAATACAAGGTAAAATATGGTGGTAATAAGAACACTTATAACAAAAAAATATAATATTACTAATAATTTAAATGTTCTATATGACCCCGTTATTTTCAAAACATGATCTATAACCCCTCTTAAGCTTTTCTAAGCTCGCCGATATTATTTGTGGTTCTTGGTTAAGACGATTAATTTAATTTACAATTTTTTCTCTCATTTCTTCCGTGTTTGTGTTCCCATTTTGGTAAACGACATTCTTCAAGTGACCCCATAGAAAAGTGTCCAAAATTGTAATATCTGGACTATCAGGTGGCTATCTAATAGTGCCATAACGTTCAATCCACTGATTGTATCGGCGATTGAAATACTGCACAACTTGACGAACAGCATGGGGCGGCGCTCCGTCTTGTTGCCAAATTATCTTGCGATACGTTTCGAGTGGCAGTTCTTCTAAAATGTCTTCAATATCGTTTTCAAGAAGATTGAGATATCTTTCTCCAGTTAAGGATCCCTCATAGAATATTGGCCCGACAATTCTATTGTTAAGCACACCACACCAGGCATGAAGAGAAGACCTCCCTTGGTATTTAATCTCTTTAAATTTCCTGGGATTTTAAACATTCCCGATGTAGTGAACGTAGCTTTATCCGTCCAAAGAATCGTTTAAAACAGGGTAGGATCGTTATCTTGTTCATGGATTAAAATTCGAGAAACAAATTGAAAGCGAAGTTCCTTTTGTTCACGTGTTAAATGCTGCACTGGAAGAACGTGATATGGAAGATACTTAAAATATTTCAGTGTTCTCTGAACCTTCGCATAGGTTACTCTTCTTCTTGCAGGGCCATACCTCAAGTCTAGCTGCGTCAGTAATTGACTTCATGGGATACAAAGTAAAATAATTTAGAATAGCTCGATCCCGGTTTCTTTTTCTCATTGTAGTCCTTCAGTTTTAAAATCGTTTTTACTGATATATTTCGGTGGAAATTTGCAACATATCTTCGTTGTTTCCCTGGCGTTTTCTCCACATTTATAATAGAGACTTATAATTTGAAGCCGTTCTTCTGATGAAAACCTTATTATTAAACTACTCCAAAAAGTAATAAACATATTTTTAAAATTCTTAACTTTGACAAATAAGCACCTGTGACCTGTGGCAGCCAGGTTTCTTCAGGTGAAACTATCCTTATAGTATCATGCAGTTTTTAGATAATTGCAGCAGAACCGCAGGAAATAAACCCAGCAAGCCCTATATCACCCAATTCTTCGTGAAAATCTCTATCTATTGATATAAAAATATACGGGGTATTCCATTTAAAAAATACGTCACTCGTGCGGTAACTCTTTTGTTTTTGTTTCTTATGTTTTTCTGATAAGATTATTGAATCCTACGGAAAAAAATACACAAAATGGCCATATTCGTTTTTTAAAAAAGTACAGGAAAGTTCAAAAATAAAGCCCTGCTTACTTTTAAATGAATAACCCTGTACATATTTTTATTTAGTTTCTTTTTTGACTGCCAATTTTTGAATTTCAAACAAACATAACTTTTTGGCAGGCGCTGTACATGCTAGTTAAAGCAATCGATCATTTCGATTTTTCTTCTCGTATATCATGTCATATATGCGTCAATTTATTTATTAAATTACCGAATTTACAAGCGTAATAATTTAATCAGTTTGTTGACATGGGAACAATGCTAGCATAACAATAATAAACCATTATTATTTATGGTTTGGTATGCTGTAAATACATGTATTTATGTTTATTTTATTCGAAAGGTTAAAGTTTATTCGCCTACTCACTGTCTGAGATATATTTGTTTATGTTAGTGTTAGGATGGTCTAAAAAGGAAATCAAACATATTTCAATTGGTTTAATAAGAAAAATCAACACAGACATGTTAAGAAATATTGATTCTGGAATTCAAATGTTTTAAGTAATACATTAATCCAGTCATTAATAGGGAAGTTTCACACAATCAAATTAAGGCCTCAGACTAATATTTTTAAGTAAAATATGTATTAAATGAAAAAAAAACCTTTTTATGCAATAATTTATTTTCAATAAGTAACAAAATGACAATTAAAATTGGATTGGATTATATGTTTCTGGCTTAGATATAAGTTAATTCGCAGCTCTCCCATTCCCAGGCAGAGCTTTCCAGGGCTTTGTCGGTAAAAAATCTGGATATCGGGCTCAAAGCTCATAGAAATTCCGAATTTTTTACAAAATCAATCTTTTTAAGTGTTTTTACATCGAAATAAGGCAAAATTAACGGTGATCAAACCAAGAAGTGCTACTGGTTTTGCGTACAAGCAGCTTGCTGTCAGTCTGACGCCCCAGATGGAAAAACGAACAAAGTGGAAAATTCGAGGCCTCTTAAGTTGGACTGTAAAAGGATGCATAAAAGTGGCACTACGTGTTGCTCTGTTGGAAACTGCTAGAGAAGGAATTATACTGGCCAACTCTTCGGAGCAGAAGCCGTGGAAATAACTATACAAAAGCGACAGATCCCCTACAGCACGTCGCGTTGGTGGGCAAGAGAAGAAACCTTTTCTGTCTGTCTGGAATCATTAATAAGACAAACAGCTTTTCTTAAAATGGTGTCAAGAATGCTAAGTGTTGTAAAAGTCGCCAGACATAGGAACAACATTCCAAAGAGGGTCTGATCTGGAATACATACAGAGAATACAGATTAGAAGGAGAGAAATATTTTCTGGGTCGAAAAAGCAATCCAAGCATTTTTAAAGCTGCTGAGGATATGGATTAAATGTATTTGTGCTAGTTAAGGTTATTCTCAACAAGATTAAATGATTCTTTGTTATGCAGAACTTAACCGCTCACATGTAACGGATGACCATTGGCACACAGCGAACATGACTGTGTTTTAGAGGCATTAAACTGGACAAGATTTTTGGCGCCCTTATCCAAGATTAATTCGTTTCGAAAGGTGCCCCTGAAGTCACAAGCGCCTGTTTTACGGGGAAGGGCTAATCCATCCTGCTGCTTAGAAAGGGATCCCTGAATCCATACGGACAGAACCGCTTTTGTAGGGAAAAGGGTTTGCTGGCTTTAAACAGAAAGCGGATAGGACCGTTTTCATAGGGAAAGGCCGGAGATAAGGCTTCAGAAAGAACATCTGGTTCCTGTAACAATGACCTGGTAGCTACCCACGTCACTGGACCGGGAGAGGAGGACATGACGGATCTAATCGTTTGCTTGTCATACGTTTTAGGAGACAGGGACACCAGAACACATATTGTGTTCGTGTCCGGTAGCGACACGAGTAAGAGGACATGTAAGAACTCTCTCTCCCAATCTGATATCGGATTCATTAAAAAGCTGATCCTATTGGGAGAAATATAAAAAGGTGTGAGCCACAATAGACCGAGCGGTCGCAGTGGAGGGCATAAAAAAGTCCACTTAAGGTTTTGTGAAAGAGATATCTGCATTGACCTGCGTTTGTTTTCCAAATCAGACTTACAGGGTGGCTTAAGAAATTGAATATTAAAGTGGAGGGTACTATCGTTAGCAAAACTATGCATAGGGTTGATTGTGGAAGAGAGAAGATCTTTGTTGTGAAGAAGAAATAGAGTTGGTGCCAGTACTGAGTCCTGGGACACCCCAGCATTAATTTGGTAGAAGCTGAAAGAATGACCATCTACAATAACTGATATTCGTTGATTTTTGACTCCTGAAGATATAAAGAAACTTGCCTTCCAAAACATTTCCAACTTCGTAGAAAGTTTGGGAATTAAGGTAAATAATTATTGCAAGGTATTCACAAAAGATCATCTTGGGTCGAAGTTGGAATAGGGCTTTGTTGAGCCGAGCGACCCCATTCACTATAATACAATACAAGATTATGAAAAACAATATGACCAAAATAAACTTAAAACGCGATAGTTTTACAAGTGGAAATATGAAAAATAGTGATTAAATACGAATTTTAGTATTTACTTAAGTTTAATATTTTTAAAATAATTTCGGTACAAAGTCATTAAATTTGTATATTTCCTCGTATTTAAAAAAAAGGGAATATCCATCTTGTGTATTTTTTCCGTCGATTCTAAAAGAATAAGATGCTTTTAATTGATAAATTGGTGTAAAATTTAATGTTTATTCATAGACAGAAAAACTCTAAAGGTAAGGTTAATGGTTAATGTATTTATTTATTAGTTTATGGATTTTGGTGCCACGTCATAAAAATCTGTTCTCTCATGACTCCTCTATGAGCGAATCTAAGAACGTAATATGTGTATCCTTAAAGACGTGGTTGTCTAATGTAAATCTTTTTATTAAAACATGTCTGCATCAAAACCAAGGTTAAAACATCGCAAAGAAAAAAATACGCAACAGCAGACAAGAAGTTCTTGAGAGCAAGTAAAGGAACAACAATAATGATAGGACTGTTACATTTAATTTTATTACAAGGCGCACAACAGCACGTATACAGTGGATTTACCTATTTATATATTCTTGACAAGTCGCAATTACTTACATACCACCTCTTAGTATGAATAATTCATAGATGTATTTTTATTGCCACTTATAACTATTCTTATGAAAGTATCACAAGATAATTCTAATCTACTGGTAAGTTGTTTATGCGTGTTTATAACTCATTACTTATTGTGTATATTTAAGACGACATAAGGTGAATGCCGCGTCCTCTAAAAGAATGCGTCCCACCCAGTTTTATGTATTCATACACGGTGTTCAATTATCTGCTTTATCTTCTTTACAAACTAAAACTAGTTGCATTATTACACTTGTATTGACCTTAATGCAATATAAGGGGCTACGGAGAATACGAGGACAAAATTTTATAACAGACTCCTGATGTCCAAGTACAGGGTCTTTGATTATATTTACGTGACATCTGGAGTCCTTATTTTAAAAAATAGAAAAAAATGTTTTATATAAAAATTGTGTTTTTTTTCATACTATCTTTAAAAATTAGTAGTAAAAAATATCGCATTAAAAAATCGGAAAAATATGGACAACTTCAACTTTTTCGGTATAGTATGCGCTACAACGATTTTTTTTTCTGATTTCAAATATATACAGTGTGTTCCTTAATGATATGCGAATATTCAAGGGTGTAAATCTACATAAAAAATTAATGATAGTATGCCTTATAAACTATGGTCAAAAAATGTTCCGTTACGAAAATACGGGGTGTTAAACTTTTAGGAAAAAAATGGAAATTAATTAATATTTTCGAAACCTTTAGCAATATCTCAGTGATATTTAACACGTAGCTACAGTTGATGAAAAGGCATATTTTTCCATACAAAAACAATTTTCAGTTTTAACAGTGGCGTGCGTACTGACTTCGATATTTTCGAAGAAAAAATGGTACGCCCATGGTTTATTTCCAAATAAAAAATATTTTTGAATTCACCGTTTAATTTGAAACATAAGAGCTCTCTTTAATTGTTTTCCTGCGATGCACCGTTTTTGAGAAAAAAGAAATAAAAACTTGCACATTAATACGAAAAAATAAACATATTACGGGTTGACATGTGCATGTAATGAACAACTTACACTTACAACATACAATATTAACAAAACATTTCAACAATTTTTGTAATAATCACTCAATTTTAGTTGTAATGTTTTGTTAATGTTGTATGTTGTAAGTGTAAGTTGTTCATTACATGCACATGTCAACCCGTAATATGTTTATTTTTTCGTATTAATGTGCAAGTTTTTATTTTTTTTTTCTCAAAAACGGTGCATTGCAGGCAATTAGAACTCTTTTTTGAATGAAAAAAATTTTAATTTGAAAAAAACTATTGGCATACCATTTTTCTTCAAAATGTCGAGTAGTCCCGTAAATTGTTTTTGTATTGAAAAATATGCCTTTGCATTAACTGTAACGTGTTAAATATCACTGAGATATCTCTAGGGGTTTCAAAAATATTAATTAATTTCCATTTTTTTTCCTAAAAGTTTATAAGGCATACTATCATTAATTTTTCATGTAGATTTACACCCTTAAATATTCGCATATCATTAAGGAACACCCTGTATATACATTGATGATATGAGTGAACCATTTATGGGATATTTTAGCTTAAATTATAAATTCATTTAAAAAAATCATATTAGTATCAAGAAGGCCATGAAAACAATAAAATTGTTTGGTTGCTGAATTTGGTGAGGGCTTTCTCTGGATCAATGTTTATTCTTGCGAATAAACATTCCTGCTATAGTGAAAGAAAACTTGTGGGTAAATAGAATTTTATTTAAAAACTCTGGATCCTAAAGCATAAGCCTAGCTATTTCCAATGCGTACTCATCTCGGTCCTGCATGTTTTATTCAGAAAGATTCTGGACGAACGTAAATTTATAGGGATGAAATTTGTAAAATTATAAAGTTGAATATATTTATAATCCGTTCTATTAAGTTCAGATGCCACATCTAAGAATAATATTTCGGGATTTTTTAAAATTATTAAAAGTAGTAAGTGCTAGTCCAATAGAAAAAGTATAATAATTATTCTGGAAAAAACCGAAGATAGCCAAATCTTCGTATTTATTTTGTGCTACAGTTCTTTTCTTTATTTTTAAGCTTTTCCGGTCACTAAACTTTCTTCCACTGTATTTAATAGTGTCTATAGATGGCACCTGTTGTTAAGGATATAATAAGTGATATTCCCTTTGCATTGTCGTCCCATTATTATTGTTGCCAATAAAAAGACGCACAATTTCGAGTTTTTTGTTCTTCTGAAAAGCCCTTTGATAAGAAAGCAATATAAATTATTCTTAATAGTTAAAATGATAAACTTCAACTTTATACAATATCGAGAAGTAAAATTTATTATAAAAATTTTATTGTTTCCATGGCTTTCTTGATACTAATAAGATTTTTTTTTCAATTTATTTATAATTTAAGCTAAAGTATCTCAAAAACAATTTACTCAAATATCAGCCCATAATATACAGGGTGTTCTAACTAAAAAAGTTGAAGTTGCCTATATTTTTTCATTTTTATAATGCGATATTTTTTTACTGATAATTTCAAAAAATAATATGGGAAAAAGAGAGAATCAAAGACCCTGTACACTGGCATAGCCAGGATAGGGCAGTGGGGATCACACCAGTATATTTGGTGCCCTCTTGATGCAATGAAAATAATAATTATACGCTGTGCGTCTCTTAAGGTAGCTCACTTGCGACAGTCGAGGACAAAATTATCGCTTTATAGTAAGTAAAACCCGGCCTGTCCATAAGTTAAATGGAGATTGGAGATCTACGTCTCTTCCATGCCCTCGGCGCCGAACTCTAACAAAAATTAATTGTTGAACGGGCCGGGACTAGTACCAGTACGAATCATTATATTTTTTCCATTTTAGGTTAATTCGTAAATATTTTGAATAGACTTTAAATTAGGCGCTGTTCCAAATAAGATCTAATACACTTTACTAAAAGTTTGAGGTTCTCAATGCTTGAAAATATTACTTTTGTAGGAGACTGTACACACCACACATGAGGTTGTTCGTTATTCAGCAATATTTTAAACTAATTTACACTTTTTGAACCCACCTAGTCCTAAAATAAACCTTTTATAAGAGCGATTATATTTATAAATAGTGTACACTCTTTCTAAATAACAAATAGACCTAGTAATCTTTCAAACATCAATATCTTTTTAACAAGGCGGTAAAAAGTTCAGTCTTTTTTAAATGTTTTATACTTTAATTAATATTGCATAAGTTTTAAAAAATATCGTAGGAACCGTTTTCGAGATATTCATGGCTTGGCTTTCATACATGACATATCGACAGATATGTTAATTATGCACAATTTGATTGTTAATATCTCGTTTTACAGACGATAAAAAAAAATAAGTTTTTTCAATTAGATAAAAGACCCTTTTATTAACCCTATATTTATTTAATTCTTAAAAAAGTCGTTATACGAGTGAATTACCTTGACTTGGAATAAATTCAATAAAACAAAACAAGTTATTTTTTGGAAAAATGCGCAGATCCGTCAATTAATAAGTTTAGTAGCGATTTTTTCTATGAAATAAAAATCTATATATTCCAAATTTGAAATATGACGCAATCAACAATTTTTTAAAATCGAAAATCAAGTTTTTTAAGAGTATTTTTTATATACACAACAACAAAGGTCCTATGAATTTTTGTTCGCAATTTCTTTGATACTGGCATCCTAAACGATCGTTACAGTCAAATTTAACAGCTATTACCGAGAGGTCTTTTACTATCTGCAATATGTGTACAAATTTTATAAAGGTATTGCAGAGTGTTTTGCAGTACTTTGCAATGTTTCGCAATGCGTAGCAGTGTCTAACAATGCTCCAATGCTGCAGAGTATCGCAACGTGTCGCAATGTCTTTCAATGCGTTGCAGTGTCTCGCAATGCGTTTCAGCGCCTTGCAATGCGTTGCAGTATCTTGCAATGCTTTGCAAAGTATTTTAATGTCTCGAAGTGCCTTGCAATGTTTCGCAATCAGGGTACAAAAAATGATGAGTGAGAGATCCTAGCCATTGCAGTTATTACGATCGTTTATAATGCTGATATCAAAACATTTCACAGGCAGAATTTTGTTCGCAGTGACATTTTACGTTATTAAGAGAGACTTTCGGATACACAGAGTGTCATAAAAAAAATGTTTTTTTTGGAATTCTGAAATTTAGACATGTGAAATCGATTCGCGAGGGTAAAAAACCCCTTGCCCCAAATAGACAGTCGCCCACGGTAGAAGAAGGGATCAATGCCCATTTAAATGGTGAATATTGACTATACGGTAATCATTTATTGATGTGTTTTACAGGATGACGGCGGTTAGTTCTGATTAGAACTAGAAAATGGACCTGGAAAGTGCAAAAAAGCCATTCAGGAACTCATGGCATACTCAGTATGCCATCTCAACCAAACGAAATTTGAAAAAAAGAAATATGGCGGAAAATTATATCGGCATACGTGTAGGTCTGTGTCGTTCTAAAAGCCAAGTGTCGACTTTGGCTTTTATCTAAAAAGTAAGAGTTTTGGTCTAGAACCAAACTTAGTTTTACCTGAAATTGCTTCATTTTTTTGATAGACAGCGGCCAAGAATTTTAAGAAACATGTTTTTTTTCTAATGTTTTTCATAAATAGGCTCCTTACTTAATTTAAAGGCTTTTTTTGGTGTATAGTCAAACAGTATAAAATGATTTTCTTAGTGGATGTTTAGATTACTTTATCACCAGGGTCAAATTGATAAATTCAAGAAAATTCTTTTGTTTTTTTTTCATCTAAATAGTTTTCCTACAGCATTTATAAGAGCCTCTCAGTTAGACTAATTTTGGCACTCAGCGACAAACAAGTTTTCGAACTTTCAACTTATCGTGCTACAGTGTTCTCATGTATAAGTTTTATAAGGTTGCAACACATATTCAAATGGAGATAACTAATATTATAAAGGTTCTAACAGACCTCTAAACCTAGCATTTCAACCGTAAAAACCTTAATCGACAAACATCTCTAACACTAGACACATAATTACCTTACATTTAAAGGACAATCACCCTGTATATGTAGCTAAACAGTAACGGTCAAGCGATTTAAAGCATGTGAGAGGATTTTACCGTAATTTGCAATGGGCTCTGCTAATCCATCGGAATAAATAGCAGTAGATATCTACTCAAGTTATTCGCGTAAACCTATATAGTCTGGAATGTTTTAAGAAGGCTGCTCGAATCGATATAAAACAACATAACTGTTATTTATTTTGTAAAAAGTTCTGCCAATATTGATCGAATACTGATAAAGGAAATGTATTTATTTATTTCCTACATGTGGAACTTAACTACGCTTTTTAAAGCTTACATTATTTGTTAAAAAATCATTTTTATGGATATTGATTTGTTTTTAATTTCCACAAAAGGACCATTGTACCGGGTGTCCAAATAAGAAAGGACGCCGGCTGTATCTCAGAAAATGTTTATCACACAACGTTGGGAAAAATATTTTTAGTAAAAGTGGTCAAGAGAAATAGCTGGAAATTATTTTTAAGTTTCTGAAATGGGCGCTAGGGGGCGTAACAGCAATCTTGAATCTAAAAAGTGATGTTTCTGTGAATTTTGCTATATTAACCTAACAAAAAATACCTGATCTTTAAAGTTGAGCATAGTTTGGACTTTTTTTGTTCAACAATTTTTGCTGTATTTCTAAAAATAAAGTGGTGGGGGGTATTTAAAGGTTTGCGTAAAAAACACCTTCTGTATCTTCAAAACGGCTAAGCCGATTTTAACAAGCTTAGGCTAGTTGAAAAGAGGTTTTCTTGGGCTACAAATGTTACAATATTTAAATTTTTGTTAGTTTTACATGTCGCCGCTAGAGGGCTTTTTTTATATTTCGACAAAAATGGTTAATTTTCTTAAAAAATTAAATGCATTGGTAATAAAACGAGGGAAAAAAAATTTTATATGTCAATATCTAAAAACTTTGAAGGGGAACAAGAAATTTTTATAACATA
>JAHBCN010011322.1:0-29320 GCA_019359885.1 Listronotus oregonensis | reverse complement strand
GAGATATTAACGAATAAAATTAAAAATATAAACGCAAATATCTCAGAAACTCAAAGAGTTACGAAAAAATTTAAAAAACAAAAAATATTTCTTTTGGTAAGCTCTATAAAAATGGTTATATACACCCTTTTAATGAAATAAGTAATAATGGAATATAAGCAAGAAAGTGATTTTGGCCATTAAAAATTTCTCTAATAACAATATTTTTTGGTACAAGTAAATATACCAGCTCCGATCCATCTAAAAATTAATTCAAAATGTTCTATTCATTGAATGAAACAAACTAATACACATATGCCTCAAGACAATGAGGGATAACCTGGTGGCACGGATATTTTATTAATTTTTTTTTTGGTCCAATAACTGTACCAATTGCGATCTACTTAAAACTTTAACCAAAATAAATTTAAAAGTGTATTTAATTTTTAAAAAAAGTGTCTCCTTTATCTGGGTGGTATATGCCTGACAGGACGCTTAACATTGCTCGATCTCCTATGCTACTATGTGTTGAGATGCGCGCGGGCTGGCATCTCTTGTTCTTGTGGGGTCAGCATCGACCCCGAGGTTCTTCTCAGGGGCCCTGGTATGTTTTACCAGGCCCCTAAATTCCCGCGCCGACCCAAAACCGGGAGGCGGTTCCTTTCTTATTACAGGTACAAAACCCGAATCTCTTACCCTCTCCACGGAAAAACCCCGGGCCCCGCGCGGCCGTTCCCCCCCTCTGCTTGGGGGTTTTCGCTGCGTTTGCTACCACAGCCGGGGGCAGTTCGAAGTCGGTAATTTTTTGGGCATGCCGTCCATTTGAAGGTTACCCGAACCCCCTGCCACCCTCTTCCTCACACCGTCACCGGCGCTCGAAATTTGGGATATCTTGCAATACATCCTTCCGGATTGGGTGCCAGGTTTGACGCCCCACCCCTGTCTCCTTTTTTGGCTGGCCGGGGGGAGTACCGCGGTCGTCTCGTGTTCTCCTGATGCGGGGAACCGCAGGCATCCATTCTCTTTGTTTGAAATCCGTTGTTACCCCGATACCGGTGTCGGAGAGGGTTGTGTACCACTCGTTTTAAAGGGGGGAGGAAACCCCCTGTACTCCTGACCTAGCCCCGGGGGGGTGGAGGCCCTGAGGGACGCCAAGCGCCCGTAATGGGGATACGGGGGAAATTTACATCCCCCGATTTGGGTTTGGCGATGCCCGCCCTTGGGAGTCGGTGGTCGTAATTTCTCGGCGGCTTGGTTGCATTAATCGGCGAGCTTGCCTACCTTGCACCTAAAACTGCTTGTTTCCCGCACTGTCAACCCGTAGCGCAGCAAAACCCTTCACTTTTGGCAGCCTCCGTCTCTGGGTACGCCGGTAATAGGTCCTGCTCCGCGCCCGCGAGGCAGTCCGGGTCCGTGTTTTCACCGCTTCGGAGGTGCTGGGAATTCCCCCGAGCCAAGCCGGGGCGACTGACAGCCTCATCGGCAGATGCCGGGGGCCTCCTGAACCGAAGCAGGTGAACCCTTCACCCCCGACGGAGCTCAGGAATGCCTCAGAGCCGAAGCCGGCAGTGACTGGCTCACCCCATCGGCAGCCACAAGAGAACTCCCTTGTGCCGAGGCAGGCAAGTCAGGAGTGTCTATGGGGCTCCATTCTCCTGGCTGGTTAGGAATGAAAGATCTGTTTAAAATTTCCAAAAACTTTAATTTCATTAAACTTGCTAGTTTTTCACAGATTTCGCGATTACTATCATTTATTGACATTTCTTACTTTATTTAAAACTACAAACCGATTAATAAAATTCTTTTTAAACAAAAAAAAACAAACGAGTTACAAACAAATAACAAGGGAGAGACCGGGGTTTTCCGCGAACGGTAAACTTTAACAACAAACAATTTATTTACACAAATTTTCCCCGAGAACAGAACAAAACGAAACAAAAAACAAAACCTTTTTTCTTATTAACCCTAAACCGATAACGAAACTATAGACGATTTCGCCACGTTTTGGTAGGTACTTTGGTTGGTCAAAAATAGTGATGGGGAATTCGAATTAAAAATAATCGATAATCCGTTATTGAAAAACCCCCATTTTTTCAGTTTAAATTTTTTTTTTGATTTAAATTTTTTTTTTCGTTTAAATTAAATCTGAATAATCGCATGATAGGGGTTTTTTAATAATCGGATTATAAATTTTTTAATTCATTCCCACCCCTGCCCAAACCCAAAACCAAAACTGGCAAAAAATTATCAACTTTTAATTTTTAAACACGCTCAAAACGAAAACGAAAAGCCCCCGGTTCCCCAAACCTCGGAGAATACCACGATCCGACGCTCTTCTTTTAACGCATTAATAAAGCACCATGGCCCCCAAAAATTATAGCTCATCTTTAAATATTTTTATTATCAATTTAAATATTATTATTAATATCAATTATTTATAAAGACAGTTACTCGTTCAAAATGATGAAAATTTTAAATATATTTTTAACATCAAAAAGAAAAAAAAAGTTTATTTAGCATTAAATTTTTAAAAAACATTTCTCTTCTTAAGCTATCTACCCAATTTATTAACTACTTAAAATATAATAAAATTTAAGTTTAAACACTAATTCAACTAAAAAGAAAACTATTATAAAAAAAAAATATGTTAAAAAATATGATTAAAATTTTCTTAAGATCATTCTGGACGAGTAACTGTCTTTATAAATTATTAATATTATTATTTAAATCGATAATAAAAATATTTAAACAATGATCGAAAAATGTTAAGCGTCCTGCCAGGTATATAACACCCAGATAAAGGAGACAATTATTTTTTTTCCAATTAAAAAAGTTTAAATTTTATTTTAGTTAAAGTTTTAAGTGGATCGAAATGGTTGTTTTGGACCTGGTGTCAGAAGATTGACGTCAATCTTCTGACACCAGTTGCCTTGAAAATGCCAAGTGCGACTTGGCGAAACGTCTGCAAACTTCCGCAAGGAAAACTAATGACAAACGGATATATCCCGGAAAGAAAACAACTCAAAATATATATATATATATATATATATATATATATATATATATATATATATATATATATATATATATATATATATATATGTTATATCCGACTCACAGAACGTCAGCCATTGACCCCGGTCACACGGGGTCGAGTCGTCATATTTCAACACCGCTAATTAAGCAACGTAATCTTTGCTTATTTCACAATTCCCACAGACAAAGCTACTGATTCAGCATTTTATTTAGTATTTAAGCACCTAGTTTTAGCATTATTAGATTATTCATTAACAGAGTGTTATTATGTTAGTTTGATTTTGAAATTTAATTGTGATTAATTGTTTGTAAATTTTTAGTAAAAAAAAGTTTTTAAAAGTGAAGTGTTAAAAATTTGATATAACAATTTGGCGCGTCAAGTAGGATCTGTCAACGCTGTCAGAACAAGAGGTGTCAACTGGTAGCGGCGTTCCAATCCCTTAACAAAGGAAAATCATCGAGATCGCTCTCACTTGACCAACTACGGAAGGAACACCTAGTGAAGCCCTGGTAGTCAACACAGGCCAAGAACACGACGACTCAGATGCTTTTCCCGTTTGTGTAAGTTAATGAATCATCCCGTATATTTTTTTAAAAATTGAAACAATTTTAATAACTGTTCGATTTTCTAAATATTTTATCCCATTCTTTTTCCCCAATATAATTTAATTTTTATATAATACGTAACTTTGATACATTTTTCAAATACATTTTAAAAAAGAAAATTTTACGAAACCGACCAAAGCTTGGAGACTACCCGAAGTCGAGCCCTATAGACTATCGGAAATTTTTCAAAAATTTTCCCCGAATTTGAGGTGACCAAATCTTTTAGGGACTTTTATAAATGCCTGTGATCACGCGTATAATATGGCCCTTAAATCAAAAAAATTTTCTAGTGATTCATAAAAAATAAATAAAGGTAGAGCTGCACAAACTTATTAGTGCTCGAAATCCCTTCATGGCTGGCAATAAAAAATTACTCACTCCCCCATTTTGGTGATTCTAGGGATTTATCTTCCTGATTAGAAACCCACAACGCCTCAAACAGTATCCCAAAGAGTCACCTCTTACTTTCTTTAACCGCCTTCAAGTATTAAACTCAAAAAAGTTAGCATCAATTCAAAAAACAAATCTAACTGAAGAGCAAAGAAAGCCCAAATTTCAATAATTGATACCATGGCCTTGAACACTCTATTAACAGGTCTGGAGCCTGGGTAGGCCAACTTATTCGAGCTAATCCACAAACACTTTTAAGCGCATGCGCGCATTAGGAGACTTCAACTTTCATACTACGAAAACCATCGACCAGAAAAACCAAGCCCCCAAAACAAATTTCCCCCCAAAAGAAGCCCAAACCCTAAACCGATTAATGTTTTAATTGTGGGCGTATGGTCATTCCTTGGCCAGTGCCGGGCTCAACGGCCTGAACGCCACACTTTCGCAAAAAATTTCCCTTTCCCTTTCCCAAAAAGCAAACCCCCATTCACCCAAATATTCAAAGGGGTCCCTCAACGACCCCATATCCATCTCAATCATCTAATACTTATCAAAATTCCAACCAAAACTACTCTCAACATCAACCAAGGCCATATCAGACAAACACGTCACCCCAAATCCCCCTTTCCCATGGCAAACAAAAACCCAAATTTTCCCAGGCTAATCCACAGAGAACCCACCACGTAAACACTGCAGCGAACCCTGATGGGGAATAACCTACGCTAACGACCTTACAAACCCCACAATATCAAGATAAAAACCTTACGGCCCCCCAAACGGCCCTTATCAAGACCTTGAACAATACCCGATTGAGTCCGCGACCAACGAAACTTACCAGGATTTTCTCTCCCTTCACCAGCCCCCCCCGGGCGAGTTCCCCCAAAGGGTAGACCCAACGGAGCTACAAACCCAAGTAGCGTCACTGAACTTAGACGACATGAACCCCAACCTAAATTTTCCGGAACAAAACTTTCTTTAAACCCACTTTTGACCGTTAATTCGAAAAATCTTTATTACATAAAAGACGCAACCGAAAAATTTTAAATCTTCTTATAGATTCTGGTGCTGGAATCTCTATTTTTAAAAAAAAAACTGTCCAAAAATTTACCCACAGGATCCCAGAAAAGGTAACTATTCAAGGCATTACAGACCAAACTTTTATTAAAGAATAAACCCTTTTTCCCTTTTCCCCCCAGTGAAAACCCCCACAAAGTCTACATCTATAATTTGGATATTGATTTTGACGGTATTTTAGGCCTTGACTTTCTAGAGCACTATGAGTGTGTAATTGATTTAAAATCTAAACAATTAATAACAAATTTTAAAACTACCCCGCTTTTTTAAAGTAGACGAAAAATAACCGTGAAAATATCAATATTTGTAATAAAATTTCTATAGAGGGACGAACGGAAAAATATAAAAAATTAAAGTGCGACCTTAGAAATACCGACGCCTTATTAATTGGGCGGGAAACCGAAAAAGTCGGGGCTTCCACATGCCTTACGAGTAAACGAACGTGGCGAATTCCTCACTTCAATTATCAATGCCAACGCATACCAAAAAATGTAGATTTTTCAATATTTCTCTAGAACCGAATGCAAAATTTATAATTTTAATACAAGAAACAACCCAACAAAATGCCAAATGGATAGGATCGCGTTAATTAAAAAAGAATTAAAACCGAACATTTAAACGAAGAAGAAAAAGAATTTGTGACAAATCTTTGTTTTTTTAATTTTTTAACCTTGGGGGAATAAATTATTTTTACAAAAAAAATTAAAACACTCCATCGAAAAAACTTTGCCCGCCCTATTTTCAAAATCTTATCGTTATCCCCAGGTACATAAGGAAGAGGTAAAACTCAAGTTAACAAAATGTTAGACGGGGAATTATTCGTCCATCTGTCTCTCCTGGTCATCACCAGTTTGGTGTTTAAAGAAGCTTGATGCTTCTGGAAAACAAAAGTGGAAGTTGTAATCGATTATCGTAAGTTAAAAGAGCTTACAATTGATGACAAGTACCCCCTACCAAATATTTCCGATCTCTTGAAACAACTTGGGAAATGCGAATATTTTACGACGCTCGACCTTCCCCGGTTTTCCCCGTGAAATCGTCCCAAAGACATCCCTAAGACAGCATTCTCAGGGTTTAGAATGGCCACTATGAGTTTGTTACCTTTTGGGTCGAAAAATGCCCCGTCCACATTTCTGAGTGTCATGGACGACGTTCTTTTTGGCATTCAAAACGAGGGTGCTTAGTCTTTTGGACGACATAATTATATACTAACCATCCATGAACACATATCTCGTTTAACCGAGGTATGTAAACCTCTAAAAAAAGCGAATCTTAAGATTCAGCCAGACAAATGCGAATTTTAAGAAAAGAAGTCGCTACCTTGGGGTCTAATTACCCAAGATGGCGTCAAATAATCCATCAAAAGTAGATTGTATCATAAACTTTCCTGAACCACGAAAATCCAAAGATATCCAGTCTTTTCTAGGACTAGCAGACTATTATCGTCGATTCATCCCCAATTTCGCCAAAATTTTAAAACCCTTAACCAAGCTTAAGGACACCCCATTTTTTTTTGATTCTGAATGCAAACAATCCTTTGAAGAGCAAAAAAGCCCCTTTTCTCAAACCCTATTCTAATTTACCCAATTTTCAAGAACCCCTTTGTTAACCACAGACGCAAGCCCCATTCGCTATCGGCGCTGTCCTTTCACAAGGCCCGATGGGGAAAAGGACTCCCATTGCATACGCCTCTCGAACCTTATGTAACGCAGGGCTAAGTATTCGACGATTGAACGCGAATTACTCGCCATTGTTTGGGCCGTAAAACATTTTCGACCTTATCTTTTCGGCAGAAAATTTACCCTCATTACCCATCGACCCCTAACGTGGCTCTTTTCTATAAAGGACCCCGGAAGCAGATTAACTCGGTGGCGCCCAAAATTAGAAGAGTACGATTATAAGATCAGTATAAACCCCGGAAAAATAAATAAAAATGCCCACCTCTTTCGAGAATAAAAATAAATCACTTTCAAGGAATGGGGAAATTCCAGTCAAAATATTCCATTTGTCACAAATGAAAATGACAAAAATAGGCCTTCTACCAGCGGTTTACAACAAATCACAATAGAAGCCTATGAAGAAGACGAAAACGACCAAACCGAGACGGATCTCGAAAAATTAAAGACGAATTTAATACTTTTGTGCACTTGTACAAAACTAAATCGGAAAATTTACTATTCTAAATTCAGAAATTTCTAACTCCCAACTTCTAGACAAAAGTCACAAAAATTGTAACTTTCTTTTGGCAAAATGTTTGAAGCTCTTCACTACAAAATAATCGATGATTTCTTTGAAGAAACCCAGAGTTTCATCAAGACCAAATTAAAAACTGTCAAGCAAAACAGTTAAGGACGCAAATATTTTATTATACCCTTAAAGTACGACCCTGATACGTAGTCTCCCATCTATTTTACATCCTATATAAAGGTCAAGATGAATTTAACGATACAGATACATATTGTATCGAAAACAATATCAAGTTACCGATATTAGAAATTTTTCCTTTATTTTTTACTGATAAAGAAAAAAAATTTAAAAAATTTGCCAAGACATTGTTAAGACCCCTGACGACGACCAAATACCCATAATTTTAGATCAATACCACCGGAAAAATAACCTACATCGCGGTATAAACGAAACAATAAAACAATTAGGGAAATACAATTGGCCAGGACTCACAAAAGATGTTTGAAAAATTCATTAAAAGCTGCGAAATTTAAAAGGTTAAAATTTGTCGTAAAAATCTTAGCACCCCTCTTGTAATAACCGAAACCCAAAACTCCATTCGAAAGAATTAATATCGACATATTTGAATATCCTTCACGAAATTATCCCTTAACCATCCGAGATGAACTAACCAAAACCCAAGCTTACCCAATTCAAGATAAAACGGCAAAGTCAGTAGTTAATACCTTACTGGTTTTCTTTCAACATTACAGGTACACCCTTAGGATCCACTGTGACCATGGCCGTGGTTGATAATGCCCTACTTAAAGCCCTTTTGCGAACTCTATGACATAAAACTAACCTTCTCTAGTGTCCATCACCCGCAATCAAATGGTTCCTTGGAAAGATTCCATGCAACGAAATGATTAGAGCACATAAAGCAAAAAAATCCTGACGAACACCCCTTTAATATTCTCCGTACGCAGTAATTTGTTATAATAATACCAAAAATAAGACTCATGGGTTTACACCCTACGAACTGATTTTTGGGCACACTTTAACAGACCCCCAAAAATTTTATACAATCAAAAAGAATTAATCTCTAAATACGCCCGAGACCAAAATAATCGTATGGAGTACTACTACAAATTTAGCACGCGCGAAAACAGAACGGCAAAGAAAAGCAAAAGTTAGATTCGACAAAACGGTATCTGATAAAATCCCTGAATACAGACCTGGCGACAAAGTATACTTTAAAAGTTAAATAAAGGATAAGTCACAAAATAAATTTAGGCCCCTTTGAAATAACGGAAGTCTTTAGAACATCCGCTACTTTGCGCAACCCCCAAACTAATCAAATATCTAAGATAAATTTTGATAGACTTAAGCCCTACTGCAATTTGTCTCTTCCCCTTTTTAGACTCTTCGGGCTACTATCAGCCGTGACGTCCCAGTTCACAATAACACCTATCAATAATACCATAGGACTTTTCTTCCATGAGGAAAGCACCATTAAAAAATCAAACGATAAATGGACACTCCTGGTCTATAAGGAATTACAACCCCTTAAAGAAGCTATTTCCAACAACGACAAAATTCTTTCCAGCCTAATTGATACATTCGAAAACCCCAAAGATAAAATGTTGGCATTTAAGGCCGAACTACAAAACACATTAGTCTTCTAAAACAAATCGCTGACTCGGTAAATCAAAAAAATAGAGACATCATGAGCGACACCAAACGGTACGAACTAGAACAAAACGAGGTATTTTTAATGGCGTAGGTACAGTATGGAAATCTCTAACGGGGAAAATTTTGACGCATCAGATGGTGAATACTTTAACGAGTGCATAGAGAAAGTGACGCACGACGAACGTCAAATCGAAAATTTATTAAAAACCAAATTTCGGTAACTACATCAGTTTTAAAAATTTTTAAATTTTACAATTCAAAAAATTCAAATAGACGAAGAAACCTTTAATAATAATATAATAGAAATTAAAAATACTATTTTTAATATAACAGATATCATGGCTTTTTACGAAGGTCAAAAAAAAAAACAATTAATTTATGTGAATCCCTAATGGAAAGCTATGCCTTTTTTGGGAAAAATACCTAAATGACATTTTGGATGCAACCTGCACGCCTAAAAATTTTACACAGTTCAATTATTACCCCAAAAGATCTGGTCAACTCCCTACAAGAAATTTCTCGATCCTTAATAAAAAATAACCTACCCTTGCCTACATACACATCATATATGGCACAATATTTAGATATTATAGAACTAGAGGCTTTTCAGTCAGATACAAAAATAATTTTTGTTTTAAAAATTCCTCTAACCGAACCCGAAACCTATACCCTATATCACTTGTATCCCATCCCCCCTATTAGATAATCGAACAGGTTTTCATCATATTATACCGACAACTCAAAAATATATTGCGCGTGATGATGATTCATTACTATACCTATCTTTTCGAAATCTGGACAACTGCAAACAACGGGGAAACAACACCAAAATCTGCTCCGACACCCTACCATATCCCAAACGACAGCGATGCCATCTGCGAGGGCCAGCTATTAAAACAATTAAAAGAACTGCCGAAAACCTGTCAAACTTCACTCCTGTACGCCAAAGAAAACAATGTCCAAGTTTGTCAAAACTATTTAAAAACAGTGTCTGACCCTTTGCCTGTTACCGTCAAATGCCAGGGTAGAGAAATAATCACAAAATTTATTTATACCAACTCTCTACTAAAACTGCAACCCGAATGTAAGCCTTTTTGGATACGAGGGTACATGCAAAATATCCAATAGAAAATTATAAAACCATCACCTACCAAAGCCACCCAGTGAAGGTTAAACCCCACGGTGCTGTCTTCATCTGCCAAATAAATCCCTTATTCCAGATTTACAACCACTTAAACTAAAAAAACTTGACATCGATGATCTGAAAGCTTCAGCACAAACTTAGTCAAAATTCCGACCAATTGAAACTCATCAATGAACCCTTTGTTACTAAACATATACATTGGTTCACAATCTTCACCATTACTCTCATTGCTGTCCTAATTGTCCTCTACGTCTTCTGCAAGTGCCGAAGAAGAAGTCACCGCAAATTGGAATGGCCATCACCAATGATGACAATCCACCACCTCCTCCAGTGCCCAAGTCGGGGGTACTATCCACCAACGGCTGAAACCTGATGCCAAAAGAAGACCCAGTACTCATCCCAACCGAGCCTTGAAAAGAAGAACAAATAGAACTCCAATTTAATTAAAATTAAAAGTTGCCGCAGTAGCACCAACTTTTTTATAAAAAGGGGAGTTGTTATATCCGACTCACAGAACGTCAGCCATTGACCCCCGGTCACACGGTGTCGAGTCGTCATATTTCAACACCGCTAATTAAGCAACGTAATCACTTTGCTTATTTCACAATTCCCACAGACAAAGCTACTAATTTAGCATTAATTTAGTATTTAAGCACTTAGTTTTAGAAATTTTAGAGTTTAAGTTAACAGAGTGTTATTATGTTAGTTTGTTTTTTGAAATTTAATTGTGATTAATTGTTTGTAAATTTTTTAGTAAAATAAAAGTTTTTAAAAGTGAAGTGTTAAGTTTGATATAACATATATATATATATATATATATATATATATATATATATATATATATATATATATATATATATATATATATATATATATATATATATATATATAAAATAAAAGTGCCACAGATTATCCCCCACTGCCTCGAGGCACATGTGTATTAGTTTGTTACATTAAATGAATGGAACATTTTGAATTAATTTTTAGATGGATCGGAGCTGGTATACTTACCTGTACCAAAAAAATATTGTTAGCGAAATTTTTAATGGCCAAAATCACTTTTTTCCTTATATCTCTTATTAGGGTATATTTTTTTGTTTATAACATTTAAGTTTTTAAGATATTTGCGTTTTTATTTTAAATATAATTCGTTAATATCTCAAAAACTAAAAGGGCTACAAAACATTTTATAAACAAAAATGATGTAGTTTTATTGAGACATCAATTTTGATTATATAACTTTTTTTCGTAAAATTAATATTTTTCGAGTTATAATAAAAAACCGTTTTTTTTTGCAATTCGAACCCGCTGAGCTGAGGCAGCAGTGCCGCTTTAAATTGACTATAGTTTATAGTAATATAAAACAATGTTTTATACGTATCTCTTATTGGCTTGGTTTTTTGCGGTGGCCTATCGGACTATTAATAGATGTCGGTACGGTTGATTCCCTGATTATATCGTAGTTCTCTCTTTTCTCAAAAATGATATCGGCTTAATGTAACCAGAAAAAACCAAAATAAAATCCGGTAAATGCACCGTTTTTATTTAACGCATAAAGCAGAGATCCGCTTCCGGTACCCACCTTTCGTTCTCTTATGAGTATGTAATTTCAGGTATGTCCCTTTAGAATACCTTCCTGAACGTAAAAACGGATATACAAATTTAAATATAGTAAAATCTATTAATTAACTGAACCAACGGTAAATCGGTGTAACACATCAATGGACAGGGGTTAAGTTTTAAATGACTGGGTGATTAAAGGGATAAAATCATTGGCGTATATAAGGGGGGGTCACAGGACGCATTCTTATAAGTAGGCGACCATTAATTAATATTTAAGAACCGCGACTAGTTATTTGTCCGACATATATGTACTTGGTAAGCTGTTAAAATGGTATTTAGTAACCGATAATTCAGTCTGACTCATCGGTCACATAGGCATGAATAGTTTTGCAGTTATAACTCAATAAAACATAATGGTTAATACAAAAGCCTATATATTAGTGGTATATTACACCAAAAGTAGAATTATAATTTGTTTCTTCTTAAGTAACTTTTTTTTGTTTTGTATCTCCTATTGACTGGCTCTTTAAAACACAGGTATTCAAAGAATGTAGAGCTTTATTTATCTGAACCCTTTTACCCGAAAATTATTTTTCTTTATATTTAAAAGTGAAGTCCACTCAGTATTGGATTTCCCATACTTGCTAGCGTTATCGTTACTGGGATAAAATTAAAAGGGTCATCGGTTAAATTTTTGAAAACATGAACTGTGTGTTGCTCCTATCCTGCCCTTAGTTCTTCAATTTTTTTTGATACATCTGACTACCTAGTGGTATCCTCATCAACGATTTCAGAAATATCATCACCATCGTTATTACTAGGGTTGGTTTCTGTAACATGTCTGACACTTTAAATTTAAATTGTTTAGTCGCGTAAAAGTGAAAATCTAATTTTCAATGTTTCCGTTTCTTAATGAAAAAGACAAACTTTTTCTAATCTACTTTCTGATTAGGCATACACCAGTTTTCGAAAAAGCTAATAGTAGATTGGCTTATCAGCTTTAGGCACACTATTCTTTGACCTATTTAACCAGCGCCAGCATGCTTTAAGAACACGAAAAACGCACAATAGTAATATAGAAGTTGGAAAATACTTCTTAGTTACTTTTCTTCCGTTAAGGTCGTCATTATTACTTTGGACTGTAATTTAACGGTAATGGAATCAAGAAGAGCACCATCAAAAACTGCAACAAAAAATTCAAGCAAATTGTGTTCTAATTATTAATATTATTTATAAAAATCAAGACAGAACAATGTTATCTTCTGTGCTTCGACAAGTGAATCTCATTCGTCGGTTTCTTAATACTTTGTCGATCGGCTTGCACCGGAAATTGCAAATGGACGGATTGTCGGTTACTTATAATAATGCACCCAGGACGAGGTCTCATTCAAAAAAAAAATAAGTAAATGAATGAGATGCGAGTATTTTTGTTCTCTGGAAGTTCGGCTCGTGAAATGGACTTAAACCTGAAATCTTCACCCGTGGGCACTCTACAGTGTGACCAGTAAAGTCAGCATCATATGGGTTTTTCTTTTTATTAATAGTTTTATTTAAAATTTGACTTTGGCATCAATTTCTACTTTGGCCAAGATAAAAATTAACCAAAAATAGTCATGTGATTCGAATTCTTTGCCAAATTTCTTTTTTTTTTCAAAAAATGCAAAAGTGGAATTGTTTAAGAAAATACCATAAAAAGTTATGGGAAACATTTTTTTTATTCAATTTTTTGTTTATATGCAGTATTTCAGATGTGTAAGATATTTTTGATTTTTTGCCCAAGTTTTGTAAATTTTACCACTGCACTGTTGCAAAATACATCTACATAAAATTAATTAAATTTTACATATTCCAGACATTTTTTTTAAAGTAGCTTCATATTAAATGTTTTTTTTTTTATCAAAACCCAAATTGAGCTATTAAAATTGGTCACATGTGATACAAACTTTATCTGTTTTTGACCCCATAAAATATAGGTATATTTTTAAAAAGTTAGTTTGTGTCTAAAAGTAATACACTTTAATATTAAAAATAAGAAGTTTAATTAAAAACAGTCAAATTTTCTTATTAAAGAAAATCATAAATAAAAACTAATGGGTTTAATTTTTGTTTATCTTTTATTAAAATTTATATTCAAGTGTATTACTTTAAGACATGAACTACCTTTTTACAAGTAGATATTTTCCGCCCTATGCAGGTCAAAAACAAATAAACTTTGGATCACATCTGATCAAATTTTAATAATCCAATTTGAATTTTGTAAAAAAAAACACAAATTTAATATGGCCTGGAATCAACCGTTTTACACATAGGACACGTTTTACACATAGGAGAATTATTCTGAAAATTATTGCTATAATTGTGCCGAAAATTTACTCAATAACTATTTTGTGTATTACATGATCAATAATTCTTACTATAATTTTCACATTAAAGATATTTTAGAAAAAGTGCGCAAAAATCGACACCGAACTTTTTTCGGGGTCGGTAATGTCATTGAGAAATATTTTATAAAGTAAAAAGGTGCCAGCCAGAACTGTTGCCACACCTAATAGTAATAACTGTGGTTTATCTATATCTGACATAATTTAAAGAACACAAAAACCTTTTTTTATTTATTATTTTTCCGCCTGTCTAGGTTATGCTAAACTAATCCAACAGCTATTTATAAAATTAACATTTTGCGCATGAGCATCACATGAATTCTAGCAATATTTCTACTGAAATTTATTGTGCCTATCAAACACAAATAAATGTATTATTACCAAAAATCCCATTAAAATTTTCATCAAAATTTTGGAGATAATTTTCATTAAAATTTTGGTGATAATTGCATAATGAGTCTTATTACCGCGCTAGTGCGATAATGAACCATAGCGCGTTCATTAACGCACTAGTGCGGTAAATGCTTATTACATAACGCACTTTGACAAAACCAGTATTTTTGGACACATTTTTTATTATATTTTTATTATTATTATTATTATACAATATAATTTATATTTTAAAATTAATTATTATAAATATTAAAATTAAAATTTACACTAGAGGCAACCTTAGGCATATTCTGAATCGTAAAACTTGTTGGGTTGATGCCTGGGGAATCGGCATTAGCTGCTGCCGCCGAGGGCGAGGTACAGGAACTGTAGCAGATTGAAAGTCCGCATCCAAAATTTTTTTCGCAACATTTTTTTTGTTCTCCTTAGAGGTATCAATATAACCTTAAGCCACGCTGTTGCTTCTCCATCCACCATGGCGTGTGACAGTCAATAGGTCTGCTCCAGAATCTGCTCAGAATGATTAGCCCAACCTGTATCAAAGGAAAATAAACTTAAATTTAACTTCTATTCTTTAATATCTCTGACGCTAAAATTTAACTAATTTAATTTTTCAAGGAATACCGCTTAGAAGATATCGGTTGTTGTCAGTTCAATTGTTGGTAGCTTACTTTTTTTAAAACCACCTTATTTTAATAATAATATTTTTTATTTTGTTATAAAGGGTGTTTTCTAGGAAATCTGAAATATTTTAGAAGGTGACTCTCTGGTGTTTTTACGAAAAAGAATGTACCATGTTACGAGACAAAAAAATAGAAGTATACCCTTTCTCTCTTGCTCCAACATGCTAATTGTTCGGTAGAAGGCTTATTTTCCAGCTCTGCGTGCTGATTGGTGGCCGCTCTTCGCCGACCAATCAAAACGAGAGAGAAAGGGTATACTTTTATTCTTCTTTCTCTCTCGCATGCTTGTTCGCACGGCCGAATGGCAAGGCTGCCTCTGTAGGTATATGTTCAGAGTAAAAACTACTAGATTTAAATCAAGGCGGGGATTTTTGGTATAAGATATTATTTATTTTCCTTTTTTTTAATATCTGTTGCAAAGATCCTCGTGAGAACTCATACCTAATAATTATGAAGAAATAAAAATATAGTGGTTGTCATATAAAAAGCGAAACCAAATTTTACATTTCACTGAGCATCCTTAACCGCCGTCGAGGTATTTCTTATACGTTACCCGCATAACGACTTTGTATGTCTTGGTTACTCTAGCGTATAACATTTCTTTGTAGGTGAAGTAACGAACTTTTTATGGCTTAGGTAAACGTTAGTGAAAAGAAATTTAAATATTTATATAATGTCTTTCATTAACTTCATGACTGATCGATTTAAATCAACAAGTAGAAGTTAGTAATGGCTTTGACGTCCTCTTTGACCAGGAAGGTTTTTAGTTTAAGGAAGAGATGAGGGTGCCGTTTCGGAGAAATGGGAGGGGGTATTGTTCATAGATTAAAGTTCTTAACTTTTCCATTACCAAATACTTTTGTGCATAGATGCATTATCCCGATAAAAAAATCATTTTCTGTAAACCACATCTTTTTTATTAATTTTTTTATTTAGTTAAATAAGGAAAATTTAAATATATTAAAAAACAATGACTATCAGAAAATAGAAAAATTCGCTATACATATTTAACAAAGATAAAACCATCTATTATATTAAAATATCAAAATCTTGCGTTTCTTCTACATAAATTATAACATGTCTAAAATTTGAATAAGCAAAGTTGAACGATTCACATCTTCAATCAGTTGAAATCAGCACTTGATTTGACAAAGTTATACGGAGGTTTTGTTGAACTGATTACAATAAAAAACAATTATCAGAAAATAGAAAAATTGGTACTAACATTTTTTTTTTAAATAAAACCTCTTCTATTATATTAAAAATATAAAATATTCGCGTTTTTCCTTCTCAAAGAAATATAACATGTCTATGTTTGAATAAGCAGTTTTGTAACAATTCGACTTTTTGGTAATTGTCTCGAAAGTTGCCTCCACTCCGATTTTGACCAAATTTGGTATACGGAGGTTTTTTGGGGCACTGATTACGAATCTAAAAACAATTTTTTTCGATAACGTTTCGTTTTCGAGATATTCATCATCAAAGTTGAAAATCAAACTAACCTTATTTTTACTATTCCTCCTTCTTTTTGCACATAATTTTTGATTCATACACTAAATTGGCAAACAATATTTTATAAACACCTTTTAAAAACTTGTTTTTATGTTTATTTTACATTTTTTCCATTAATTGCAAACCTTCACTTTTAAACGCCGCATACGCCGCAACCATGTATACACTAGGGATTTTATCAGCAAATAATGCCTCGGCCTTTGACATTCAGACTTCACAATTTAATGGAAAAAAGATGAAAATAAATTAAAAAAAAAAAACATTTTATAAGGTGTTTATGAAATGTTGTGTGCCATAGTGTAAGAATGATAAGTTTAGTGCAAAAAGAAGGGGGAATATAGTGAAAATAAGGTTAGTTTGTTTTTCAACTTTGATGATGAATATCTCTAAAACGAAACGCTGCCGAAAAAACTTGTTTTCAGATTAGTGATCAGCGCCCCAAAACCCCCGTATACCAAATTTGGTCAAATTCGAATGGAGGCAACTTTCGACACAATTATCAAATTTTCATTTTATTTGCAATGGAGCACCCCTGCGTAAGTATAGTAAGCTGTCAGAGCCAAACAAAAATTGTACGTTGAATTCCACGCCAAGGATGACAACAGATAACAAAACAAATGAATTAATATAATGTAAATAACACAAGTGCTTACACGTTATTATAGTAATTGTAGGCAATATTTTTTTTTGAGTACAAAATAAGTCAATCCATTTGTTTTGTTATCTGTCGTCATCCTTGGCCAAGCTGGATCCAACATAGAAGTTCTGTTTGGCTTCTACAGCGTACTAGACCTGCTTCATTGCATATAAAATGAAAATTTAAAGTCGAATAATTACAAAACTGCTTATCCAAACATAGACATGTTATATATTTTTGAAAAGGAGAAAACGCGAAAATATTATATTTTCAATAAAACACGAGGTGTTTTATTTAAAAAAAAATACAGGATTTTTCTATTTTCGATCCTTAGTTGTTTTTCTAAATGTCATATCTAAAAACTTCATAAAAAATTCTAAAAGTTTTGTATAAACCATTTTTTGTATTCCTTTAAATAATACGTTTAAAGACATGCCAAATTATAGGAAAAAACCCTGTACATCTGCGCGTCAAACGATGCTTTAAATCGGTCTGTGTCGAAAAGTTCTGTCAGTCTTAAACCAGTGTTGACAAAGGTCCACATCGGTAAAATAAATAACTAACGAGTTAACGTCTTTATTAGTTTTAGTTTAAATAAGAGGGTATAAAAGCGTAAATTATGCGTGTTTGGGTGAACTAACCCTTTCCTTAAATATTTCTTTGCAAAAATTTGATAAAAGAAATTTTTAATCTGTTCTTAATACAACTTTAAAATATTTGTGCAATTGTATTAAGTACAGAAAAATAAATTAAAGGAAGGTCAATCTTATAATTACAATTGTGATGCGTACATATTTAAACATATAAGACACAAGCCGTTTCTGTCCATCAGTTAATCCATTTTAATCAAAGAAGACTGCAAGTGGCCATATAGACACACGCTATGACGCCTACTTAGAACTTTGTAATTTTAACATTTTTCGGTGTATGCTTTTTTCGCCAGTGGCATTTTAAAGTTTTGCACTACATGTAGCTAAATTATTATTTAAAAAAACACCTTTGCTTTTCTTTTTTGTAGCATTTAGCGGTGACTCTTCAAAATAAAAATTTCAAACGAATTATCTTAAAGGAAAAGGTATATTAAGGACCGCCTGATAAATTTGAAGCGCCGATTTAATAGCTATTTAACAAACAAGGGTATTAATAAGGGCGATTATTGATCGAGGCGTTAAGGATTGAGGTCATTAATCGCCAATTAATGCACGAGTTAATTACAATATTTTTCGGCTATCGTTTCGTTATTAAATTTAGAAAATAATTTTTTTTGTAATGATGTTTATATTTGATTAACAAGGTTATGTGTGCTGTTAACTTGTGCTACAGGCATAGGATCAACAGAAAATAATTAATTTTCGAATTTGTTTTTGGATGCCATCTCTACTATATCTTTAAATATTTCTTAAACATTTATTTTTAAATAAATATGCTTTTATTTGCTTGAATTGCATAGCATATTTGGAACATTTATTTTTAAATAAATTCTAAAAACCCTTAAAATAGAATGAATATTTGGGCCTTATTAATTATCGCATAATGGTCAATATCTGTCTCAACTTTATTAATCAAATAACGCAATGATGGCGGCGATTAATTACGAAAAACATCTTTTGGGAAAAATATTATTGTCTCACTGTTTTATCTGTCATAGTGTATGTATGTTCAACTGTGTCTTTTACATTAACAAGTACGAATAAAATTAAATTTATTAAAAAGATTATGATATGTTTATATGATGATAGATTTTTTGGCAAACCAATGATAGAAAAAAAAATCATAATGAGAATCCTCGTAGCTTAAATTCACAGCTCCACAAAAAAGTTGAAGCTTCCAAAGAATTGACCATGGTATCTTTATGTTTTTGGGGTCGCTGATACCATGGTCAAGTCTTTGGAAGCTTCAACTTTTTTTTGGGGAGCTGTGTTATGGAAAATGACCTAGATTCTAACATATTGTAGAGGATTAAAATGATAAAAAGCATTTCATTAAAATGTTAACTTTTTCAATTTACATTTATAGTTTTTTTTTCAGACTACCGTTATTATATAAATAAATAAAATTGAACCAATATATATCACAGAAATGACTAGTTAAATACATGTTTTAAGATAGTCATAAACAGTAAATTTCCAATAAAGTCAAAATTAAAATCAAAGAAGTATTACTCATACGGCCGAGTGATGATCGCGTTGTTAAATTTAGCAATGGACTTAGCAATTGTTAATAGTTAACAACGGTTTAGAATGTTTAACAAAACGTCATTGTCAGTGTTATTCAATGATTTTAGTAGGCAACCTGTCAAAATCTGACATTTTGTTAAACATTCTAAACCGTTGTTAACTTAGCAATTGTTAAAAGTTAGAGAGAGCAATAATAATGCAACTTTACAATATTATTCTTTAATTCAAAATAAACAATATTACTCGCGTCTAGAGATACCCCGTGATCACGAGCTTCTTGACAGTGTTGACACATGAAACATGCTTTATTATACAGAGACTCCGCGCGTTATTTAAAAAGTAGGCTTTTTCTAAATAATGCATTTAATGTAAAAAAAAAGCAAATCATGGTCTTTTCTAATACGTCTCCACATTTTTACGTCTTGCCGCCTTGCACACATTGAGCAATAATAATACAACTTTACAATGAGTATCGGGGTAGCGGGCGGAGTGGCGGGATGGCAAGCGAGTGCGATGCGTGTGTGCGGTGGAACGTCACGTTAGTCGCAGTCGAATTACAATTGAACCTTTTAATTTTAATTTTAGATATACCATTTTTAATACACGTGTCTTCGGAGGTGGGGACCTCACCTGCGACACTTAAAGACACGAATATTTTTTAGTGTTTGATACCTATTACTTAATATCTTAAGATATAAATAGCGTTGTGAACGCATTAAAAATATTAAATATTTTATATATTTTTAGTTTTATTACATTTATTATTTATTTTAAACAATAAAATAGGACATAAATATAAACTAATAAATAGATGGTGTGTAGTAGAACGATTTTAATTTCAAAAAATAAAATAGCTGAAGTTACAAATCACCCATCGCCCCCTTACTAAACTAAATACGTTTTTTCTTTTTCTAAACACAAGTAAATGGTATGATTAATTTTAGTTAATTAAAATTTGTACTGTATTTTTAGTAGTAAACGGCCTCTATGCTTGTATCGACAAAAAATGTTGCTATTAGTTTAGCTTAACTAAAATTAACCGCTGGCGCTACAACTGTGGCAAAGATAATTCCTAAATTGGTAAATGAGGCAATAATAGAAGTTTGAAGGACTGTAAAAATTTACATTGGGAACTCAACATCTGCTTATTTTTAACTCAAGCTAAGTGTACTAAAAACTCATTATAATCTATGAATAAAGCAATACAGGGGCATATTTATGTCTTGTCATCGAAGGTGACTTTAATTGCATAAAACTATTTTCGTAACATCGAATAAATAACTTTTAATCGTCATTTTGATGTCGAAAAGATGTTCCCATACTTAGCACTGCTTTTTTGGAAAGATAAAAAACAATTTTTGTGCTGTTCTTGTGCTATAGACCTTTTCATCACAATTTTTTTGTGCGCATGCGTCAGTATCAGCCATTTTTTTCGTACTGTTTTTTGTAAACAAGCATGTTAAAGGGCCTGTAAACACATAATTAAAATAAAAAAATACTAAAGAAAGTATAGTTATTGAAGAAAAGAAATACGAAAATAAAGAAAAAAGTGCATTAATTAGCAAATAGGTTTTTTAATCGATTATTATAATGATATCAGTACGAAAAGGAACGAAGAAGCGGTGTTGTTATGGAGTATGTAAGGGTTATACACGCTATAAATCATTTAAATACAATACAATGTAATCAATATAACAATTGTATATTAGTGGTAGGCCTAATTAGAATAAAATTATAGATACTTTTTGTATAGTAAAGAAGTAATGATGCCCAACCTCTCAATCAGCTCACTTCTTTTTCCTTTTTAAAGACGTCCATGACATTAAAGTTAAGCTACCTTTTTAATTGCGTACAATTATGGGCTTTAACTGAATTATAAATTGTTGAAGCACCATCAACGATTTTTTCCAGTAAATGATTTAATTGGGGAGATAATAATGCATTCCCAGCCATTGTCGATCAAAACAGTACGAAACTTTTGAATTGCCGCTATTTCAATATGGCGACTGCGCTTGCGCTTGTCACATGATGAAAAGGCCTATTCTGTGCCGTTAACAAAAACTCTTTTTCTTTCTTCTTTTTTCCTGAGGTATAAAATAAACAAAATAGGGGTAGTTTTTTGTACCTACTTAGCACTGCCGTTTTGCACCACAAATAAAAAAAGTACCGTGCTGTGTTGTGCTCAACTTGTTTTATCATGTGCTAATAATAATTTTTTTAATGTTGTTAAATGGTTAAAAAAAATTTGTTTACTCAAAAAAAATTTTTTTTAACTCAGTTAGCACTGCCATTTTGCATAGTAGCGAATTAAACTGTTATGCTGTGTTGTGCTCAACTTGTTCCATCATGTGCCATTTAAAAAAATTTTAGAAACTTTTTTGTTAGAAAAAAACAAATGTCCCCATACACTGCCTTTTTGGAAAAATGACAAAAAATTGTGCTTTTTTGTGCTGTTTTTGTGCTATTCTGTGTCGTTAACAAAAAATTTTTTTGGATTTTTTCCTGAGATACAAAATAAACAAAATGGGGGTAGTTTTTCGTACCTACTTAGCACTGCCATTTTGCACCACAAATTAAAAAAGTACCGTGCTCAACTTGTTCTATCATGTGCCGTTAATAAAAAAAATTAAAGTTAAGAACCCTTTTTTTACGAAGAAATCAATTTTTTTAACTTTAGCAGTGTCATTTTGCATAGTAGCGGATTAAACTGTTGTGCTGTGTTGTGCTCAACTAATGAAAATTCTGAAAAATTATTAGGAACCTTTTTTAGAAAAAAAAAAAACGATTTTCATGTCATGTTACGTATCCGTAGATTACAAAAAAATGATTTTTTTAATTTTTATTTTTTAACTCTGATCAAAAAAGCACCAAAGTCGAGCCTCGAAAAAAAAACCTTGATCTAGTGCAGACAGTTAATCGCTGGATTGACAAGTCAGAAACAAAATAATCAAATGGTTTCTTAGAACGAGGAAGAATTTTTAGTGTAAATTTATTAGTAAATTATGGTAAACTAGCATATAGGATATGTCAATAAACGAAACGCAATAGGGTTTTAATAAATCGGTCCAGTAGTTCCAAAAATTAAATGTCCGCAATGTAAAAAAAGTCAATTCGAGGAAAACACGTTTAAAGTATGCATAAGCTACTGCGCGCTGCTGAGAACGCGCATACACCTCAATTCATTTCATGGTGTTTTAACTTAATGGCCAAATACCTTTTTATTACCCCTTAACTACAAAACTGATTTTACTTAAGAAGAAAAAAATTAATTCTCAAAATAAGTTCCAAATTTTTATGTACGGCACATGATAGCAATACGGAGCACAACGGTTTGATTTAATATAGTGCAAAGTGGCAGTGCCAACATGACATAAAAATCTGTTTTTTTTTTCTAAAAAAAAGTATCTAATATTTTTTTAAATATTTATTAACGGTACATAATGAAACAAGTTGAGCACAACAGTTAAATTCGCTACTATGCAAAATGGCAGTACCAACTCAGTTGAAAAAATTGGTTCTTTAGTAAAAAATGGTTCTTCTCATTTATTTTTTTTTATTAATAGCACATGATAGAACAAGTTGAGCACAACACAGCACGGTACTTTTTTTAATTTGTGGTGTAAAATAGCAGTGCTAAGTAGGTACGAAAAACTACCCCTATTTTGTTTATTTTATATCTCAGGAAAAAATGCATAAAAAAGTTTTTGTTAACGGCACAGAATAGCACAAGAAGCGCACAAAATAGCACAATTTTTTTTAATTTTTCCAAAAATGCAGTGATAAGTATGGGGACATGTCGAAAAGACAGTCTTATTATATATAATTTTAATACAATCTTTGATATCAGAGAATTATACATGGGTCGCAAATATAGTTCGTTCTTCATTATGTAAAGAATATAATTAATACTTGCATCCGGGAATTACTGGTAGGAGAAACGGGAGGTATATTTACCACACATTTTTATTAGGATAAATTGTAGTACACATCAATAAATAAATAATCCATAAAGTAAAAGGGACACATTTTAAAAATAGCTGGGACATGTACTCCAAAATAAATTTTCTGACATATTCACAAATCTTTTTTCGCGCACAAACACCCAAATTATTTGTTGTTTCTGATACAATTTCTTGGATTTCTAAGGAATTATTTTTGGTAAAGCAGCTTCTGCTTTATATTCTATTTGGGAGATTTCACATTCGTTAGAATTATTCTTGTAATCACACATATTTGGGTTTAAAAACATGAAATTAATATTTTTTTCACTTTAACGGGATCGTGACATTTGACAATGCTTAATTTTTGTTCCTAACAATCAATGTTTAGCAATAAATAGCCATCTTGTGTATGGTAATTTAAATATTATGGCGATCATAAATAAAGTTTTAAAAATAAAATTAATAACAAATAGATATTACGAAAATTCTGGTTCGATACAAGTTGCCAAATCAGTGTTTTAGGCTATCGAAGTGTTGCAAAACTCGGTCTTCGGCAATCATCACATCGCGTGCCTTAAAACTTTATTTACATGTATCGAAATAGAAATTTTCTTTACTACAGCATCGGACAAAAATGTATGGGAATATTCTAAATTAAATCAACATTATTTCCAATTATGTTAAAATTTAGGAAATTTCATATTAATAAGTTTTTACCATATAACCTTCATTTAAAAACAAAAGCTCGAAAAGTATATTCGGTTTCTATAAGTGTGCAAATTGAGGTTTCAGCCCAATACTTATGCAAATTATCATTATCGACAGAGCTGCTTTTGAGTTAGAACCCCCCTCCGACACGCCTTTAACTACCTAGTCAGACAAATGAAGTGGAGAAACATGTTTTTCGTAATATAAGAACTATAAATCATAATTCGTAAAAGTTTTTGCTGCACTATTGATCGCGTGGGGTAAGGGATTATTCTTCTATCCTTATAGTCCCAAGATCAAATTCTGCAAGGAATACTCAGAAAAATTAATAAAGCTGAACATAGATAAGTAATTACGTCCAATATTTAAGAAAAACCTTAACCATGACGAAAGTGACTTAACCCTAGGCCAAGGTTCGGCTTGCACACGCTATGTGTATATTACACGAAACGTTTCACCGTGTTTTCCCCCTCTCACAAATTCGTTACCGTTCTACATAGAGGGATAAAATTTGGTATGTAAATTCACATAGGTATTCTTATGATCTGTAAAAAAATTTAGATAAGTAAATTCAGTAGTTTTTGAGATAGTCGATTTTAAAAATCGCACATTTTACTACTGACGGACCTATTGACTCATCAAAATTATGGCGCACTTCCGGAGAGAGGAAAAACTTGAAATTTGGTGGGTTCTAAAACACAAGTAAAGGAAACATTCTAAAAACTGCTCATTTTTACCTGGAACGAAGTTAAACAGGGACAATAATATCATTTATTTATAGTCTGTCTCAAAATATATCGTTATGGCTTTTGACGGACTTTTAACGCTTTTATTACTTATTGTTATTGGGTAAACCCATTTGTTCATAGGGACAGTGTTGGGCCAGGTATTTCTTGACTATTAACCATTAAGCATATAAATATTTTGGCTGATATTTTAAAGGTAGTGTTGAATAACTGTTTTTACTGTGCGTTTCGAAAAAGTTGTTTTACGAGAATATAACTATGTCTCGTCGAAATCATTTATTATTAGATAAAACAGGTTGTGAAAAAAGTGTATGAAACTTTAATCAGTAGAAGGTCTAATTAAACAAGAACCTTTTTAAAAAAAACCTGTCTACTTACAAAAAACTTCAATATAATCGATAAGGGATATTTTATTAGTGAAGAATTGAACAAAAGAAAAAAACGTAGTGATTTTCAATCTCACCGTGTAGACAATAGTGATCAGGACCTAATAAGATAATAAGAAGGAAAATATACTGTCTTTATGAAAGCGGAGTTATTCCTACCTTGGATAAACTGAAAAAGAAGCTAGTTGAAGACGAAATCAATATAAATATTATCCGTGCCACCCTCCATAGAGTTTGTTTGTAAAATGGGATTTAAATACCGCAAAATAGACAAAAGACAAGTAGTAATGGAATCGCACAGATTACGCACTTGAAGATTTAATTACCATTAAGAAATTAAAAGATATAGGTTAGAAAACAGATCCATAATTTACCTTGATGAAACATGGTTCGATACAACGACACAGTATCCTAAGGATGGGTTGTTCCAGTCAAAACTGTCAGACGAAAGCACCTTCAAATAAAGGAAAACGCATTACGATAATACACGCGGTTCAGAAGACGGATTTGTCCCAAACTGCTTGCTGTTGTCTGCAAAAATATTAAGGATTCTAGCTTGGATTAACATAAGGATACAAGTGCAAAACTTTTTGAAAACTGGTTTCAAAATTATCTTTTAAAAAATATTCCAAAAAACAGTGTTATTGTCATGAATAACGCAAGCTACCAGAGCCGTCTGCTACACAAAGCACCAGCTTCATCAAGTTCAAAAACTGAAGTCCAGGAATATTTGTTAGAAAATGATATTTATTTTCAATTCAGTTACAAAAAATGCATTTTTTGGAAGTCCTAAATTCATATGCAATTAAAAAACAATATGTATTTGATAATTTGGCTGAACAGGCTGGCCATACTGTCTTACGGCTTCCTCCGTATCACTGTATGTTTAACCCAAGAGCATTTGTGGAACCAAGTAAAATCAAAGATCAGAGCAGAAAATGTTACACCTACTTTAAGTCCCAGTGTTATAAAGTTGATAAAAATGTAGTTACTAACATCCAGTTGAGACCTGGAAAAATTCCGACAGCACATTATAAAAATTGAGGACTCTTACATTTCTATCCAAAACAACATAAATCCTATTGTAATTAATCTCAATGATGACTTGATAGTGAAACAGAATTAGATTTAGATATTTAGATTAAAATGTAATTATGTATAGATAATGCAGTTATAAATATATTAAAACTTTGCATATATTTAATTTATTAATGTAATTTTAAGATTGTACTTACCTAAATAAACAATAAATTATAAATCTTTATATTATTTAAGTCCGTCCCTAATATTCTGTCCTTTAATACCTACCGATCCGCAGTTTTATTGCTGTCGGCAGGTATAATCCATAAATGAACGCAAGAGCTAACACGGTATACTTTGAGACAGTTATTTAAGTTTGCAATCTAGAACCCGAGTTTCTAAGGTTATAATTGTCTTCTCTTTTAGATATAATTCTTGGTAAAAACTTTACCAAAAATTATATCTAAATTATGATGAAAATGTAATTTCTGACAAACGTTAAAGAAAAGAAAAATTATATTTTGAAATGCAAACTAAAATATACAGCGAGAACAAAATATGTAAAAGAAGGGGTCTTTATTTAAAAATAAAACGTTATGTACTTCTTGCGAAAAAACCTAATTTTAAGTCTAATTCTGTTAGTTTTTGTGGGTTTTTATATATTTTATTTTAAATTTAACGCAGCATCATCAACATTAATTTTTATTTATGTATCAATTTTTATAAAGAATAAAAATTCTTAAATCAGCAATTATAAATATTTGTATTTTCTCGTGTACTTTTTGAGATACATTGTATAATAGCATTTAAAAATAATTGGCGCGCAAATAAAAAAGTGGTATAAGTAAAAAAATATGAAAAAAGAGTAAAGGTAAGAGAAACAATAATTAAAATAATATATTTTTTAATATTTTGGCAATTCCAAAAACTTTTTAAATAGGGAATTTTCCAGAAAAGATTTAAAGGAAAATTTAAGTTATATAAAGTATTGTTTAATTTACATTACCTCATTTTCCGCATTTCTTTGGCTCATGGGTAAGATCACCTCAAATGGACCCTTTTTCCCCTTGATTATGGATTCTATGTTTATATATTTTTTAGGGCCAAGACATCATTCAATTAAATTCCAAAAAGTTTATCAAAATTTTCAATTTAACATCATTTTTTTGTAAAATAAAAATTTTGCGGACTTTTAATTGAAAAATCAATTACAAAAAACCATTAAATATAATTTAATGAAATTTTCAGAATTTGTTGTTTAATATTCATGTTTTCAAGACAAAAACATCTGAAAATTATTTGTTTACGTATTATCATACTTTTTTATTAACATTTAAGTACACAAATGCAAATTATGATGACTTCTCCCACAAATAATGAAAAAAGAAATTGTTAGATTCGGATTTATTATAGTTAAATATTCCGAAAAAAATTATGCTTGCTATTAGTTTAAATAATACAAATTTCTCGACTCAGCGCGTCGAACCCACTGATTCTTTAATAAATAAAAGTATTATACACTAAAAATAATGTTATTTAAGACTTTCTTTTATTTTTTAAATATAACCTGGTTAAAAATAATGATAATTTTTAATAACAAATGAAAATTACCAAATAAATTATTTAAAAAAGAAATAGTACATATTTTAGTAACATCGTATTTTTTATTTTATTTTTTTTTTATTTTGTTGCTGTAAATTTTTTTATCTTCGAAGAGAATTTTACATTTTATGTTATGTGTTATGTTCATCTTGGGAGCAAAAAACCAAAATTTATGTTTTAAAAATAATTTTTGGTATTCATATAATGATAAAGCAGTTATTATGTTATTATCATTACTTGTGTTTCTACGCTTCCTCCCAAGCCATTGCATGCTCCTTTATTTATTTATTTATTTATTTAAATGGACGTAAAAAGGCACAAACAGGCAGAGAGAGCCCACTAGAGTGCCTACAATATGCTATTACATTTACCCTAAAAAAATGCGAAAAATACAATTCAGTGCTTATGCCCAACAGTGAATCTTGCTCCCTTAAATTATACAAAATTCAGACATAAATAAAAAATCAATTAAAAAATTCAAAATATTGCAAAAAATAAAAGAATTTATACAATAATCGGCCCTTAAAATATATAATTGTAAAAAAAAAGAAAAAAACAAAACACAGAGATATAACCAGTGAATATATAAAAAAATTTTAATTTCTCACTTCCATAAAAAGAGTTTTTTAATTTAATTTTGACTTGATTTTTTGACATGGATAAAAGTCCAAAAAAATTACTGTACTTGTTGCCATTGTGTGTCAACCTCCTAAAGGTGAGTTTTGGGAACAACTAGTATTTCTAAAAGGGACATTGAATAATTTATTCAGCCATAGAGTTCTAGAGGGAACATTGAAGTATAATTGTGACAGGATATCAGAGCTATTTATACAATTATTCAGGATTTTATATAAAAAAAAACAAATCAGGCATCACTCTTCTCTTCTCCAGAGAGAGAATTCGGAAATGTCCTCTAGCCAAAGAGATGTCCCCGGGAATGATAAAATTATTTTTGAATGAAATATATTTTAAAAACTTATTTTGTACATTTTCTAGTCGTTCAGCGTAAGTGTTGTACTGGGGATTCCAGATTATAGAACCAAAGCTTAATTTATAGTACAAAGGCATTGTAAAGACATAGGATTACATTAGTGTTGGAAAACAAACTACATTTTCTTTATTACGTAACCCAGTAATCTCAAGGGGAAAGTTTAAAATGACTGTATATGCAGATGAAAAATTAACTTAGAATCGTATATGACTCCAAGGTCTTTTATATTTTCTACCTTCTTTAAATTGTTATTAGAGATTTTATAATCAAATAATATTTTATTTTTGTTTCGTATAAATGATATGGTCTGACATTTGGCTAAATTAAAAAATAGTCCGTTGTCGTCACAAAACCTTGATCCTGGTTCAAGTCATGCTGTAGATTATAACCATTTAAACTGTAGATTTTTTTAAATATTTTTAAATCATCTGCGTATAACAAATAATTACAAAAAAGAAACACTTTTTTATATTGTTTATATAAATATAAAAAA
>JAHBCN010011321.1:0-29522 GCA_019359885.1 Listronotus oregonensis | reverse complement strand
AAAATGATAGGTGGCTATGAAAAACAATTTATTGACATTAGAGTTTCCTAATAACGTTAATTATTACCTAGAAATTGGTTTAATTTAGCTAAATATTTGCCAAAAGTATTTAAAATTAAAAATAAATAATTATTTAACATTAAAAGATTTTTTTTTAATTAATTTAATTTAATTAATAAATAATAATAATTTACTTGAATTTTTATAATACGTCAAAATTAGATTTTGTGAGTTAAATAAACTCCAATGTTAATAAATTGTTTTTCATAGCCAAAATGAGTTTTCAACGAATAACTTTTAATAGGTTAAAAATTTCGATAGGGTTTTAATTAGAAAAATGTTTCTTTTTTAATTCTGCATCTAACGACCTAAAATATACAGTGGCTCATATTTAAAATAAGAAAAATAAAGTGCTTTTAGATTTGAAGAGTTTGACACTACATTTTGGACACTCTGTACAGTTCGAATTAACAAAACATAACCTAAGCGACTGACATTACGTTATTAAATAAGTTCCTTGTTTAATTCTATTAATCAAGCACTATTGGTATTTTTATTCATTTTTAAATTCAATGGTGCAAAACAGTTTTTTTTATATTTTATTTTTTTTCTCTGAAATAACTGAACCGATGTTGACAAAATTTTAGAGGAATATAAATAACCACAGGAGGTACCTAAATATACAAAAAAATACACAGTGTTCCATTTAAAAAAAAGCACCATCGTGACGTCACACTTTTTTGTGACACCCTGTATAACCAAAATTTTTTTCCTGAAATGCACCGAAGGTTAAAGGTAACGTCTACAAAATATGAAAATTTTACATTAAGTAATAAATGAGCTACATAAGACGGGAGGTGAGCTGCAGGACCCTGTATATATATTTTTATTGGCAAAAAAATCCTTAAAACGCCTTTCTTAGATTTATATTTCGCGTCGAATGAGCTGTCGCTCATATTTTTCGAAGCTAGCTAACTATTTTTCGCAGAAAACACACTTCTAGACTAGACTAAAATCTAAATTTAAAGAGTTGGAATAAACCTAGAATATAATTTGGCCATAAAGAATTGTGGCGGAATTCACACTTTTTAAGGTATCTTTGTAATTATTAGTGCAATCAAAAAAGTATCATAAGCGTGATGTGTTCTTCTGGGGTCAAACTTAAAATGGTAAAATCAAAATTTGAAAATATTCGCTCGTTTAAGAGGTACGGGGAAAAATAAAAAAAAATCAATTTAAGAATGACTTTCTTAGTTATTATTATTAAATTCTCTAAAACTTTCCTATTTCAACATTTTTTCTATCTTGTATAATGAACGAGATAGCAATACATGTAAAACGAATTTGGGACACACTGTATATGGTTGTACAATAATATTTTAAATAATTGAAGCACATTATGAAATTATTTTAAAATAAATTTATCATTAAGATTCTGGTATAAATATAACTTTTTCAATTTAATAAATAATTAAAAATAATAAAATGTTGTTAATTAAGAAAAATACATATTTGTAACGGGGAGAATTTAGGGGTGGATTTATTTTAAAATAATTGCATAATATGCTTCAATACTCAGTGTACTTATATTGTTAAAAATATTAATGTACAACCATAAATGAACAATTAATAAATAAAATTATTGAAATAAAAGTAAAATATTTTAATTTGAATGAAAAATGTATTTTTACTCGCATGCTCTCATGGTTATAATATATTATATACTTATAATACACCAAATTGTTTGTCTTGGATCGTAGAGTTAGAACATGCAACTTTCTTTGTTATAATTGGAAGATTTAGTGGCTTAAAAAAATAATAAACAAACTACATGCCTTTTAAAAAAGAAAATAATTTTAAATTATAACAATTTTGTTAAGTATGATATTTCGGTTACGTTTTAAAGCTGAGAACTTTTTCTCTAATTTAAGCTATTATAAAGTTACTGTATTTAAAATGAGTCCGATTTATATGTGAAAAAACGTAATCAGTATTTTTGCACTAAATTTTCAATATCCGGTTTAAACTACTTTAAAATAAATCGGTACCTAATTGTCTTGAAAGTTGCCTCCTCTCCGATTTTGACCAAATCTGGTATACGGGGGTTTTTTGGGGGGCTGAAAATATTTTTTTGGCAACGTTTTGTTTTCGAGATGTTTATCATCAAAGTTGAAAGTCAAACTAACCTTATTTACACTATTCCTCTTTCTTTTTGCACAAAATTCTTAATTTTTACACTAACTTGGCACACAATATTTAACAAACACCCTTTATAAACTTGTTTTTATATTTATTCTACACCTTTTTTCCATTTAATTGCAAACCTTCACTTTCACTCGCCGCAACGTGGCCGCAACCATGTATACACTGGGGATTTTATCAGCAAATACGGCTGCTGTCTTTGAACTTGAAAGTTCGCAATTTAAGGAAAAAAATGTGTAAAATATAAGGTTTAAAAGGTGTTTATAAAATATTGTGTGCCATTTTAGTGTAAAAATTAAGAATTGTGTATAAAAAGAAGGGGGAATATAGTGAAAATGAGGTTAGTTTGATTTTTAACTTAGATGATGAATATCTCGAAAACGAAACGTTGTCAAAAAAATATTTTTTAAGATTCGTAATCAGCGCCCCAAAAAACCTCCTTATGCCGAATTTAGTCAAAATCGGAGAGAAGGCAACTTTCGTCTCGAAAAATTACCAAAAATCTTAAGCTAAATTGTTTTTAATAAGTTTAACAATCGAGTGGCGCACTAAAAAATAAATTTTGTTTAACATTTCCGTCACTTCTGAGGTATGAGAAAATTCAAAATTTAAATTCGGCGAGTCAAAATACGTAAGAATTCAAAATAAAGCTGCACGGTCTTTGATTGGCCACGAAACAATACTGGCACTTAAACTTACCCATCACAAAGATTACCCCCATATTACTCCTAACTATAATAAATTTGTACGGCTATGAATAATCTTTTTCACGCATATTATTAGGTTATGGTAATAATATTAGCCTAACACACCTCCGATTGCCTTAATTTAATTTTAAAGCTCCCTTTATTCTTCCCATTAATCTTCAGAGAGTTCAATTTAAATTTATTATAGCACATTAACGGAAGTGGATATTACACAATTTACAGCTTTTACCTTTGGCTCTTTCATTCTGTTTTATGTAGGGAAAATGTTGTGTTTTAAGCTTTAGTGTGGCATTTTAGATCTAACGGTTCTAAACAGTTCTATAAATAAAAAAATATTATTAAAATTATAAGTTAAAATTTAATTGTATTTTTTTGAGTAAAAAACCTAATAAGCAGTATTGAAAAGTTTTTGTTGTGTACAGGGTCTTTGATTATATTTACGTGGCTTCTGGGGCCTTTATTTTTAAAGACAGAAAAAAATGTTTTATATAAAAATTGTAGGATTTTTTCCATATTATCTTTTGAAATTATCAGTAAAAAAATATGGCAATAAAAAAATGGAAAAATATAGGCAACTTTTTTAAATAAAACACCCTGTATATTATGCGCTACAACGAAAAATCTTTTTTTTCTGATTTTAAATATATATACATTGATGATATTTGGATGAACCATTTTTGAGATATTTTAGGTTTAATTAATAATAAATTACAAAAAAAGTTTCATATTAGCATCAAGAAAGTCATGGAAACAACAGAATTGTTATGTTGCTGAATTTGGTGAGGGTTTTCACTGGACCCATAATGTTTATTTTTGTGATTAAACATTCCTGCTAAAGTGAGGGAAGACTTGTCGGTGAATAGAATTTTATTTAAAAACTTTGGATCCTGCTGCATAAATCTAGCTATTTCCAATGCATACTTAGGTCGGTCCTGCATGTTTTGTTCAGGAAGGTTCTGAACGGACATAAATTTAGAAGGATAAAATTTGTAAAATTTTAGGTTAAATAAATTTTATAATCTGTTTTATTAAGTTCAGATGCCGCATCCGAGATTGATATTTCAGGATTTTCTAAAATTATTAAAAAGTAGTTAGTGCAAGTCCAATAGAAAAAGTATAATAATTATCCTGAAAAAAAAGAGGATATCCAAAACCTTGTTTTCATGTCGTGCTGCAGTCCTTTTATTTATTTTAAAGCTTTTTCGTTCAATAAACTTTCTTACTATCTATTTAATAGTATCTATAGATGGTACCCGTTGTCAAGAATATAATAAGTAATATTCCCTTTGCACTGTCGTCACATTATTATTGTTACCATAAAAAAGACGCATAATAGAGATTTTTTGTTCTTCTGAAAAGCCCATCGACAAAAAAGCAATACAAACTACTTTTAATAGTTTTCATAGCTTTCTTGAAACTAATATGATTTTTTTTCAATTTATTTATATTTTAAGCCTTAATATCTCAAAAATGGTTTATCCAAAAATATCATCAATGTATATATATTTGAACTCAGAAAAAAAAGATCTTTTATTGTAGCGCATAATATACAGGGTGTTCCATTTAAAAAAGTTGAAGTTGCCTATATTTTTCCATTTTTTTATTGCTATATTTTTTACTGATAATTTCAAAAGATAATATGGAAAAAAAGCTACAACTTTTATATAAAACATTTTTTTCTGTTTTTAAAAATAAAGGCGCCAGAAGCCACGTAAATATAATCAAAGACCCTGCACACGCCAAATAAATCTTTATTAAATGGGACCGCTTTGATTCTGGTCCAGGGGTATAGAGACTGAGTGTGCTCATTCCTATTGACCTCTTTGAACTTGCAGATTGCCAGGCCTGTAGGAAATTTTGGGGGAGGGGGCTTTGAGATTTCAGGATATAGAGGGGTGGGATATATTAATTTTTTTTTTTGATTTGTATTCATAATTTTATTGGAGAAGGAGTTCTTATAGCATCAACACAGATTTTAACCGTGTTTAGAACCAGCAAAATCTATAATTTAGTATTTTATGTACTGTGACGGCCATAAAATCTTGGGCAAAAAATTTGTCAAATTTTGACTTTTCTGCCAATTTTTGCAAATTGCTCTTTTTTACGTTGTTTTAATTTTAATTACTATAATAGAGCAAAAGGTAAAAGAAAATATTTATATTTTGTAAAAACTAACAAATTAATAAATTAATTAACAATTAATAAATTCAAACAAACTTTAATACCCTTCCAAACAAATTTAACATTTTATTGCGGCCCCGTTTTTTTCTAAGACATAGTTTAGCCACCCAGGCACCGAATTTTTTCGTAACTCATTTCACTTCTCTAAAATTTTATCCTTAAGTTCGTTTACATTTTGCGGCCTAAACTCATTTTTTCTAAAAAATTGATGCTATTAGCCGTTACTATGTGGTAATTAATCATCATGAAGAACACGATAAATGAAATACTATATTTACCACTAAAAATATACTAATTTTGTCACTCTTTAACTCACAGAGTCATTTTCAAACAAAAATGACTCTGTGAGTTGAAACTGCAGTAACAATAATTGTGAATATATTTTAGTGGTAAAAAAACATAGTAGTTTTATTTATCATTTTTTCTATTTATTTTTTTAACTAATAAGCCCTAAACATTTTCCATAACATATAAATCCGGACTACGTGGGGGCCACGGTAAAACCCTGATACGCTGCTCTTCCATTAATTCATCGACTCGCCGGGCCGTATGATCGACACACTAATTGTGCTGAAAGATAAAATTTCTGTCCGGAAATCAATCCAGTACAGAAGGAAGCATGATATTTTGTAGGAGATCTCCGCATTAAACCTTCCTTCGATAAAATAACACCAAGACCTTGTGCACTCAGCCACCCCCAAACATTTACCGAAAATCGCTCACTATTTCTGTCCTTTTGGGTATATTTTTCATCTAATCGTGTTCCTTGAGGCCTGAAACACACACTCACCGATAAACGTGAATATTATATTTTCCTAAAAAATCTGAGGTTCTACGTAAAATGGTAGAGCAAATCCAATGCGTTGTTCTTTATTTGCATTTGTTTAAAACGGTTTTAAGGCTGCCGCGTGACAGCGCAATTCGGATATTTGCCCTATTCTTCGCTGTGCCGATGCTGGGAAATTGTTTTCCGTTTTTGCTGTAACTACAGATTTAAATGGTTGGTTTCTCAAAACATTAACTAAATTATTGTTTTGTTCTTTATTCGATAGTTGGTGGCGACCTCTTCTAGCCCTTCTCTCAAAGGAGTGTATTTCCTGCCATTTTTTTTAACAAAAAGAATAGTACTTTTTGAGATGTTAAGCTCTTCCTCCACATCCCTTTCTGGCCAACCTCTCTGCTCAATATAATGAATAATTAATACTTTTTGATCAAAAGTTAAGTTTGGCATTTAAAAAAATATTTTTAGGCACTAAGAACGGACACCTGTTTATTTATTAGGTTTTTCAACAGGTATTTATATTTAGTAGAAGGTGGCATAAGCCTATTTTACGAAAGGGAAAAAGAATTACCCACTTTGTCTGGCATAAATTACAATCACCACAATTTTACCACTATGCATAAACTCCAGCTCTTGCTTTTTTACCTTTAATGAAATATTAAAGTAAACTTTAAGTAATATAAAAGAGAATGGGCCGGTGAAAGGCAAGAGGCTTTAAACGACTAATACCCACTTGTGATACTATCATTTAACAGATCCACTTTGAACGTGGTTGAAAAGATTAATGAAAAGGTTAAACTAGCTTGTATATTATGCTTAGGGATGAAAAGTTCATTTGGGATGAGATTATTGCCCTAATTAAAAATTTTTCTGTGAAAATTAAATTATCCTTTTAGCGGTAATAAATTCACTAACGCAATTAATATAAGGTGATAAAATGATTGCTTCATGACCTTAATTTTAAAATACCCTGTGAAATCATTACGTTATCAATTTTTTTAAAAGGTCAATATTTGTTAAGAACCATTCATTTTCTAGAGTTTGTTTTTTGGTTCATGTCTTTAGGTGCATCGGTTCATTTTTAAAAGCAAAATTAAACATCTCACTACTTTTTAACAAACCAATTTAACTTCAACCTAACTAACCTAAAGAAATATTTTTTACAACAAACTTAACCTAATATTTTGTATTGCCACCTCTGGCTCTAATAACTGCCTGCATTCGGCGGTCCATACATTAAGTTTCAAATAGCGTCTTGAGAAATATTTTGCCATTCCTTCTGAAGAGCTAAACGGAGCTCATCTACCGTAGCGGGAGCTACTTCATGCTCTTTGACTCGCTTACCTAGCATATCCCACACATGCTCTATGGGGTTGAGGTCAGGCGAACAGGCTGGCCAATTCATTTTGTTGATTTCAACTTCCGCCAGGTATTGTGTGACACATCTTGTGTATGGGCCCATTATCTTCATGATGATAAAGTCTTACCCACAATTACACTGAAAGGTATAACGTGATTGCTAATATCTCGTCTATGTATCGGTGAGCAGTCAACGATCCAGCGACGACAACCAAGTCAGTGCGAGCCTCTGAGTTATCTCCCACACCATTACTGACCTCCACCATGACTTAGACGGGGACTAAACGTGCACTAAAATCTTTCTCCGGCCCTTTCTATACTTTTTTCAGAATCTTGATTCGTCAGTAAAAAGAACATTCTGCCATTGCTGTAAGTTCCAATTTAAATATTCAGTTGCAAACTGCAGCCTAGCTACTCGGTGACGGCGAAGCAGCTGTGGTCCAGTTGCTGGTCTGCAAGCTTTTAGACCAAACTCCTTTAATCTTCGACGAACTGTCCACACACTAACGTTTCTACCTCGGACTTCTTGAAGTTGATTTCTTGCCTGTACTGATGTTAAATCGCGATTCCGCAAAGATGTAACTTGAAGAAATCTGTCATCAACAGCAGTAGTTTTTCGTCTTCTGCCACAGCCGGCCCTACGCGTATATCTGCCAGTTTGCAGAAAACGTTCGAATACTCTTTTGATGTTAGCTCGGTGAACATGAAGGATTCTTGCAATATATTCATAACTACGTCCGTCTTCAACAAGTGCAACAGCTTTTGCGCAATTCTCGGCACTTAAAACCATGAAAGTAGATAAGAACGTCTGGCGTAAAAAAATACGTCATTAAACTGACATTAGGGCAACAACGGGCAAGGCCTCCTTGTAAAAAAAATAAATAAATTTCTATTAAAGTAGTAAAATGTTTAATTTTGCTCTTAAAAATGAACCGATGCACATAAGGACATGAACCAAAAAACAAACTGTAGAAAATAAATGGTTCTTAACGAATATTGTCATTAAAAAAATTGATAACGTAATTTTTCCACAGGGTATTTTAAAATTAAGCTCATGAAGCAACCATTCCATTAACCCTGTATAATGACTAAAACGCGAACATTTATCAAACGACTAAATAGGTGTATTAAAATTGGTTATTTTACCTAAAGTTTTTTAAAAAGTTTATGAAAATCAGCCTAAAACTAAAAAAGTTGTGATTCCTCAAATTTTATCAAAAATTTCACTGTTGCGTTTTTTTTTGCACCTGAGTGTATATAGTAAAACATAAATTTTCCCAAAACTAAGAATTTTTTCTAGTATTGTGCGAAAAATTTTTAGTAATATTTTTTGTATAATAAAGATACTGTTTCCCAAATATGGATGGAAGAATATAGATTCAAGAAACTTTAAAAAATTTTTTGATATAAATAATGATTTACATGGTCTGGACTTAGTTTTACAAATATATCGAACTGCTCTCTTTTGCAATAAAAAACACTGAATATAATAAATACTGATAATAATGTTTCCAAAAATAAATGCCATATCTTATAATTAATTCAATTAAAGCAAAACAAATAGATTTCAAAATTAAAAAATCTTTTAATTTACTTTAATAACGTAAAAATTAAATGCAAGTTCACTACCCTTTTTAAAATGTTTTTTTTTTTTTAATTATGTTTAACATCGACGTAAATTTCCAAACATTAAGTACAAGAAGATTATTTCATAATTTTATCATTCAAAAATATGTTATTTAGTGCATATTTGAATGTTAAGATATTAGTTTTAGTTATATTAAATGAAAGCAATTTAGAGCTACACCAAATAAGCTTTAAGAACTAAACCCTGAGGAACACCAAAATTTATATTTCTACTTTCTGACATAACATTATTTCAACGTTCAGGGTCTTACGTGGCTTCTGAGGCCTTTATTTTTGAAGACAGAAAAAAATGTTTTATATAAAAATTGTAGGATTTTTTCCATGATATCTTTTAAAATTATCAATAAAAAAATATCGCAATAAAAAAATGGAAAAATATAGGCCAATTCAAATTTTTTAAATGAAACTAGCTATTTCCAATGCATACTTAGGTCGGTCCTGTATGTTTTGTTCAGGAAGATTCTGAACGGACATAATTTTATAAGGATAAAATTTTAAGGTTAAATAAATTTTATAATCTGTTTTATTAAATTCAGACGCCGCATCCGAGATTGATATTTCAGGATTTTCTAAAATTATTAAAAATAGTTAGTGCTAGTCCAATAGAAAATGTATAATAATTATCCTGAAAAAGAAGGTTTTTTTTTTTTTTTTTTTTTTAAAAAAAAAATTATTTAAAAATTATTTCTTGTTTTTCCAATTTTAAAGGGATTTTTTTTAAAAAATTTTTCCCCCACTATGTAATTTAAATTATTTTAGATAGCGATTTTTTTGTTCTTTTAATTTACCAATCGCAAACATATAACTACTTTTTTATGTTAAATGATAAAAAACTTTTACAAATCTTTTTTAATTTTATTAAAAAAGTTTTATTTTCATAGTTTTTCTTAAAACTAATAGGTTTTTTTTAATTTATTAATATTTTAGCTTAAATATCTCAAAAATGGTTTATCTATTCCAAATATCATTATTTATATATATATATATATATATATATATATATATATATATATATATATATATATAATTAAAATGGGAAAAAAATTTTTAAAACAAGTTATAGGATTTAAATTAAAAAGAAATTTCATGGTAAAATTTTTTTTTAAAATTCTGGCCCGGATAAATTTAAAAGAAATTTTTTTTTAAAAAAAATTTAAAAAAATTTTAAGGAAAGTTTTTGTTTTAAAGAAATTTTAAAAAAAAATTCCCTTCCCCACTGTAAAACATTTTAAAAATTTTTAAAAATATTTATTTTTAATTTTTTAAATGGTTAAATAAAAAGCTGTTTTTTAATAGGTATTTAAAGGGTGTAAAAAAGGTAAAGTTATTAAAATTTTTTTTATTTTTAAAATTTTCCTTTTAAACTAATAAATTTTCAAACATAAAAATTTTTAAAAATTTTCTTTTTTTAAAATTTTTAGTTTTTATAAAAAATTTTTTTAAGTTTTTTTCAAAAAATAATAAATACTTTTAATATTTCAAGGGACCTTTAAAATTTTTTAAGTAAGGGTCTTTGATTATATTTGTGCTTCTGAGCCTTTTTTTTTTTGAATACAAAAAAAAATGTTTTATATAAAAATTGTTTTTTTCCATATTATCTTTGAAATTTTTAGTAAAAAAATATCGCAAAAAAAAAAATGGAAAAATATAGGCAACTTGACTTTTAAATGAACACCCTGTATATTATGCGTTACAATAAAAGTTTTTTTCTGATTTCAAATTTATAACATTGATGATTTTTGGTGAACCATTTTGAAATATTTAAGTTTAAAATATAAATAAATTGAAAAAAAAAAAATCATATTTTAAATATCAAGAAAGCTAGGAAAACAATAAAATTGTTTTAATAAATTAAAAACGTATTGATTTGTAAAAAGTTAAAATTTATCTTTTTAAATTAAAAAGTAGTTTGTATTGCCTTTTTGTGATGGGCTATTCAGAAGAACAAAAATCGCTATTATACGATTTTTTTTTATGGTAACAAAAATAATGTGACGACAGGGCAAAGGGATTATTATTATTATATCCTAAACAACGGGTACCCTCTATGATCTACTAAAACATAGTAAAAAAGTTTATTGAAAGAAAAAGCTTTAAAATGAAAAAAAGGACTGCAGCACGAAATGAAATGAAAGTTTTGGATATCCTCGTTTTTCAAGGATAATTATTTCCCTTTTTTATTAGACTAGCACTAATTTTTAAAATTTTAAAACCTAAATAAAACAGAATTAAAAAAAAATTTTTTACAAATTTTATTCTTATAAATTATGTCCGTTCAAATTTTCCCTAAACCCAAAACATGCGGGAACCGACCTAAGTATGCTTTGGGAAAATAGTAGGTTTATGCAGCAGGATCCAAAGTTTTAAATAAAATTCTATTCACCGACAAGTCTTCCTTCACTTTAGCGGGAATTTTTAAATCACAAAAATAAACATTATTGGCCCAAAAGAAAACCCTCACAAATTCAGAAACATAACAATTTTATTGTTTTCAAGGTTTCTTGATACTGATATGAAACTTTTTTGTAATTTATTAAAAATTTAACCTAAAATATCTCAAAAATGGTTCATCCAAATATCTTTAATGTATATATTTTTAAAATCGGGAAAAGATCTTTCATTGTAGGCATAATATACAGGGTGTTTCATTTAAAAAAGTTCAAGTTGCCTATATTTTCCCTTTTTTTATTGTTATGGTTTTTTACTGTTAAATTTAAAAGATAATATGGAAAAAATCCTACAATTTTTATAAAAAATATTTTTTTCTGTCTTCAAAAATAAAGGCCTCAAAACCACGTAAATATAATCAAAGACCCTGTACATCTAAAAAACTCTAAGTACCGTTGTACGTATATTTTGGCACCAGTATTTACTTATTTTGTACTGCAAAATATTTACTTTGATAAATATACTTGCCACCTCTAGTATTTTTAAAATATGTTTGTATTTATTAGTTTAAGTAGATTTAAAAAAGTCAATACTTATAACTTATACCTATACAGCTTATACCTATTTACAGCTTTGTTATTAGGCCATAAAAAATATTATAATATTTTTTAAATTGTTTAAAATGTTACAGTGGCACAGGAATTTCATTTTTATTTTGACAAAAAAACTTTACTTTTAAAAATTTTTTTAATTTAACAATTAATAAATCACACTAACACACATAAAAGTTCAAAGATAAACACACAATAATTTTAGGTTTGTAATATTCACATCAATATAAACACGCTACCGATGCCGATGTCCGGATAGTACACACTGCACTGACCCACGTGTTGCTGCCTCCGTGAATATCGGTTTGTGCGCATTTGACATCATTGTACTCTTTACTATTGGCGAAGACTCTATTACTCTGTATACAAGGTTTTTTTATATTGCAAAACATTTCATAGACGGACCTCTTACATGAAAATACAAAATTTTTTTTTTTATAAACATATGTAGGTAGGTAGGTAGGTTTAAAGTGAGTGGACATTTTACGCCCTCTACTGCGACCGCTCTGTCTATTGTGGCTCATACCTTTTTATATTTCTCCCAATAGGATCGGACTTCTAATGAATCCAATACCAGATTGGGAGAAGTTCATGTATCTCCTCTTACTCGTGGCTACCGGACACGAGCACAATGTGTTCTGATATGTTCCATTGTCCTATGCTCTCGGTATGACGTCCAGACGATTAGATCCATCATGCCCTCCTCTGCCGATCTACCGTGACGTGGGTAGCTACCGGGGCCTTATTACAGGAACCAGATAGATCTTTCTGAGGCCGCAACTCCGGCCGCTGCATTATGAAAACGGTCCTATCCGCTTTCTGTTTAAAGCCAGAGACCACCTGCCAAAGGCGGTTCTGTCCGCCTTCTGTTTGTATTCAGGGAACCGGATTCACCCGTTTCAGGTCGGCGCTTTAGCTTTTGTCTACTTGTGACCTTGAGTAGCACTCTCAGCGAAACAGTTTATCCGTTCGGTCATTTTGTCCTTTTTTCCTATAAAAGCGGTTGTCCCCCTTTCTGTTTGGGCTAGGGAAGTAATAGTCCACCTTTTTGGCAGAGCTCGCATTACCGCAGTAAGGCTAGATACTCTGAGGTCGCCCTGTATTTCAGAGGCACCGTTGGGGACACCTGTTTAAGGCACAGGATGTCATTCACTCATCAGCACGGTATGCTAACACCTTGAGTTAAAGCCTTGTGTTAATCTTAGCTAGGGATCACGTTCCGACAAGTACAGCGTTGCCAGATTTAACCGAAACCAATGGCAGCATTGTAATTTTAAATAGAACACCCAATTTTTTATTGCATATTCGAATTCTACACAAAATTCTTAGTAGTTTTTGTCAACATCTTCCTATACCATGTGAAAAAGGTGTAATATTTACGTACCCAACCAAGCTCGATGCTGGAAATTTTTTTGGGGTTAGACAATGCATGTTTTTAAAAGGTCTATCTATTATTATAGCAATATATCTTACAGGGTGTCCCAAAAAAATTGAATTTTTAACGAAATTCAATTAATATTTAAAACTCATTTTTTTTTTAAATACAACATACTATATTTTATCCCATTTTTGAATAATTTACCTACAAAATGTCCACACATCTTTCTATACCCATCTGCCTCCGTTTTATATGTACAAGCAAAGATAATACTACTACGGATAAGATGAACCATTCAATGCTATATTTTTGATACCCCTAATGGACTTTGGCTAGCGCAATGGCGATGTCCCATCGAGAAGATTTTCGCGCTATGTGAACGAAAGTTAAACAGTGTTGCCGGCAGGCCCTTTACTATTGGCGTGATGAAACGCGACTAGAAATTACACATACCGTTTAGCCGCCCGCTTTCGCTACTTCGTGTTCCGAATAAGGTACAAGCGACAGACCATTGGCAATGTCACTTTAGTTTGTTCGCTGGGGCGGTTACCGACTTAATTTTATTCGCATTTGCGGAAGCATTGATATCTCCAAGAACTGATTCAAAACGCCCCATTTAAATGAGCCATCTATTCGTAGTAGTATTATCTTTGGTACAAGCAAATTTTAATTTCTTAAGCATTTAGGCTTTAAAAATTTTTAACTTATATGTCAAATAATTGTTAGGATAATTTAAAATAAAAGCTTCCATGGCTTACCTAGGTAAATTGTAAATTAAACCGGTGATTTATTGCGGATGGTATTTAAAAACAGGGAGAAAATTAGAATTCGTTTGTATTTAAAAAACGGTGGTATAAAAACATGTATGCACATTTTGTAGGTAAATTATTGGTCTATTCGCAAATCAGATAAAATCCAGTATGTTGTATTAAAAAAAGTTTAAATCAGTATAAAATTTCGTTAAAAATTAAATGTTTCTGGGACACCCTGTAAGATATATCGCCATTTAGCATGTAGATCTTTAAAATACGTCTACTTAGATCGTATAAAAACAGAATCTAGGTGTAGTTCTACAACATTTCAGCGAGATGGACGTTAACAACCTTATGATTTTATATTGGTATTACCGCCGTTATCGTCGGAAGAAAACCAAAAAACACTGGGTGCATCCACTACTAAGAGAACGACCTAATAAAGGAACTTTTTGATTGCTAATGAGCCAGTTGCGAGATGATGAATCAAAATTTTTCAGCTTTTCGTATGTCTATAGCCACTTTCCATGATCTTCTCCATAGGTTGAAAGAGAATTTGAGAAAACAGGACACAAACATGAGAAAAGCTATCAGCTCTGAAGAGAAATCGGCAATATGTATAAGGTAAGAAAAATTGGTGATCAGCTTAATATGTAGTTCTTAAAGAATTGCTTATAGGTAATCGTTAAAATTGCTTTTGGTGGGCCGACAGTGACTCATTTTGACGACATTACTTAGGTTGTTTCGATCCATTTTTAATAGATTATAAATAAAACAATGCTAAACTGGTATTATTATTTGAGTGGGACTTTCAAAACTTGCTTAGAAACTAGGCAGGTCTAGGTCTTGTATGATATATTCTGTATATATAATGTATATAATTTTGTGTGGAGAGAGATGCATCTGAGGATGGCGGAATAATATCACCTTGTGCTGAGGTGGACGCTGCTGGTGGGGAAGCTGACGGTGCTAACGGTGATACAGATTTAGGTTGTTCGCAAGTTGACGCTGCTGACGAGTGACTGCTACAGATTCCAGGTTATGTGGAGGTGGACGCTGCAGACGGTGATTTTGACGTAGATTTTGTCCTTATTAATATCTAGAAACTTTTCCCAAAGCACTGGTCTTTGTTCTACTGAACTGATTAAAGTTTTCTATCTATTATTTTATCAAACTCCTTTTCTTTCTCTTTGTCTGTCATATTCTGTGACCATGCAAGCAGGAAGCCCACTACGTACTGTGCTCTCGCACGTCAACAAAATCGCGATTCGTATAAAAAGATTAAACATCCGGTAAATAAATCCTACTAGTGTGAAATCAGTCATATATTGCCATATATTTTAATGACGGATACGTCTTTTCACCTTATACGCATTCGTAATTTGTTGACAACAACGAATGTCGCGGCCTTAACGAATCCGTCACAAAAGTTCTTAATATTGGCTTTCCAGAACTTTTAATAGGACACTCAACGTGAATCACCCTATATAATATAAAAGTATATAAACAAAGAAACTTTTTTTTGCATTTGTATTTAAGACGTTCGTCTGTAAAATTTTTCGCATCATTGAAAAACACCCGGTACGCTTTTACTAAATTTTGGGCCAACATAAATCTAGCAAAGACATTTTAAACTTAATTCATTTTATATAAAAAACAATTTTAAATGCTAACAAGACAGGTCTAATTATTAATGATTTCGTTCCGTAAAAAATCTTGCACCTTAACCATTCTTATGATTATAGTTCTTATACGCTTAAGAATGTTGGGCCAATTACTTTAGGCCAATGCATTGTTCTAAAATGATGATGTAATTACTATACTAATGGCATATTAATGTGCATGAAATAGATATATTGGATAGGAGGCCATAACTATGTTACAATGTTATGTTTTAAACCTTTTTCCTAGTCAACACTCTGAGGAAGTAAATGTTAATTTTATATTAATAACTTAACTAATAACATATTGTGGACTAACTAATTTTTAAATTAGCTTAAAAATTTGTTTTGAATACATTTTAAAAACTACATTAGTTATAATAATAATAACACAAAATGAAATGACGTCAAACAAGGGGTTCACAAAGCCTTAAAAACTTACAAATTTTTACAGTACTCTCTTAAGCTATAAGGTTCTTAATATATTAACATTTTTTTTAGCTCAGTTTTAAATTTCTTAATTGATTAAAATTTTTTATTGTCTCAGGTAAAGCATTGAACAATTTTATACACATATATTGGGGACATTTCTCAGTAAGTGTCAGCCTGTGTGTTGAATACCTAAGGTCTGTCATTCTTGCATCATATTTATGGTTAGCTGCTTGGTTAAAAGCATCTTTGTTCTTAGAGAGAAACATTAAGGACTCGTAAATATAGACAAAGATAGATAAACACAGTCATTAGATCTAACTTTCTAAAAACAGTTCTACAACTTTGTAAATAGCCCGTTTTTTTAATTATCCTCACTAATCTTTTCTGAATAACAAAAATAATCTGAACAATACTGTCCTTTCCCCAGAAGATATACATAATCAAAATTTGCTAAATATAATATCCTAAGAGGACTCTCATGCACATATTTGCCCACGATTAAAAGCCCATAAGAAATTGCTTTTGCTTAAATTATTTATATGACATGCCCAGTCTAGATGTTCATTTATATACACTCCTAAACATTTTGCATTTTCCGAAATTTCAATAGGCTTGTCTAATTTTGAGTCTAATGCCATGTGCGATGGTTTGCAAACATTGGATTGTTTAGTTATAAAAAGTAATATATTTGTTTTGTCCTTATTTTTTAAAATTAACTTATTTTTAGCAAGCCATTGTGTAGCTAGATCAAGAAATTCTTTAGCTTTTAAAACTAGACCTTGCAAATTTTTACTGCTAGTAATTAAATTTGTATCATCTGCATACTAGATGTTGACATGAAAAGTTTATTAAAAGATTCAAATCGTTGACAAATATTACAAATAATATGGGACCCAATATGCTACCCTGTGCTATTTCTACACTATTGGACAATTCTTTGAATTTACAACTTTTTCCTTCTTTAGTTATGCTTACTACCTGCCTCCTGTCATTTAAATATGTTGTTAGCCATTTTTTGGCATTTCCATACCATACATTTCTAATTTTCGAACCGTCCCCGGTTTAAACAATCATATGCTTTAGATAAGTCCAATAACATTTCCAGTATTAATTCACCATTTTCAAGTCGTTGTACAATAAAATGCATAAAATCGAATATGGCGGTCTGTGTTAATTTTCCATCTATAAAATCATGCTGACAAGTACTAAACAAACAACATTCTTTTAAAAAATTAACCAATCTTTTACTTATGGTTAACTCAAAAATCTTAGGAAAAGCTGATAATAAACTTATTGGCCTATAATTATCTAGTCCTCCAGGATCCCCCTTTTTATAAACTGGTTTAATAAGTGCAATTTTCAAATTTTCAGAAAACACTTTAAGGCTAAAAAAATATTTATTATGTAACATAAAACCTTTTGCAGTCCTTTAACTTCTACACTTGCCTGCCTCACAATACTCGTCGGAGTTTCATCAATACCACTACTAGATTTATTCCTTGATTTTTGTGCTATTTGCTTAATTTCGTTTTGCGTCACCGGATATAGAAATATGGATTTTTTATTTTCTTTAATAAAGCACTTGAAAGGAATATTTACTAAAGTATTTAAAAGGTTAGGTACAACTGAAAGCACATATTTATTATATCTGGATCTCCCGTTACTTTAAGATCAGAACAATTTGAGTCTGTTCCATTTACTTCTTTACAGATGGCCCACATGCACTTTGGTTTATTATCGTAGTGTTTAACCTTTTTTTTCTATCTATTTTCATATTCCTTAGCCCGAGATTCAATTAGTTATTTATCATAGTTTCTTTTTTCGCAATTGCATGTTTCTCTATAGTCTTGTTGGTTAGGTCTAGAAAGAGTTAATAAAATATCTAACCTACGTTTACATTCTGCAAGTGCCCCGCTATCATAAGATCTAGTTTTTTATTTTTGACCTTGTTTAAATGTGCTAGCGCGGCTTTTGCTCGAAAGCATGAGTGGGTATGATTACACAATCTGCAGATTCCAATAAGGCAACACCAAGTGCTTCTCCTATGCATCCCTTTGCAGCAACTTTCGACCGACGATGCTATCTGTAGAGGTCCCTTTGTTCTCTCGATCACCTCTTATTTTTGTCACACCTATGATACACTAGTACTTGGGTTGTAAGTTTATATTTTTTCAGATGAACTGTAAAGGAATAAAAATAAACAAAAATGACAATTTGTCTTGTCCCATTGAAAGTTGCTAGGAGACAGTAACAGATTCTGTTCAGATCATTGGTGAGCAATAGGAGAAAGCAATCAAGTAAGAAAATAACAAATTATTAGAAAGTGTTCTTCTTTAAGTGTAGATAAATTTTGGCGTCTTCTTAACTGAACCAGAATTTTAATTTTTTTTTCCGTAGAAAATGAAAGTTATTTACCACTTTGGATTATTACTTACCACTTTTGGTTTGCCACTGTAATTTTCTTTTTAAATAATAATTTTATTGTTTATCAGTTAGAAATTAGGATCACACAGAGGTCTGGCATTAACTGTGTAAGCTTGCAGATTCTTTACTGAAAATTTCCAAAAGATAAACTAGCATTTGACTAGTCGGTTCTAACAAGTCAGAGATTCGCATTTTATACAAAAAATTTTTCAAGTTTAAGAGTGTCTGGAGGGAGTTTGCAACGATAAGAAATGTATGACAACCACTGACGTGATATTTAATATTATTAATAAATTTAATAATAATGTATATATTATATTATTATTATTATCTGACTTGCTTCTTTTCTGGTATCAACATAATAACCAATAGTACCTCAACATGCTCATCATGTTGGCTACCATTCCAAAAATTATTGTTTTATTGACAGGTGCTTGAAATAGTTGAACTGTGGATTTCTTGTATCACTGCTTTAAAATCTTTAACTATGATGATTTCCTTCTTCCTGGGTTACGCCACGCTTGCCTTGGATTTTTCTCTCTATAATAAGATGTAACAACCTATATTTCTTCAGATGTCTCATAATATGACCAACATATTCCAATTTGCGTCGCTTGATAGTTTTTACTATTTTCTAATTCTTGAGAACTATGTTGTTACAAACTTTGGCCACCTAAGTGATCTTTAGTATTTGACGATACAGCCACATTTCGAATGATTCCAGACGTTTCATTATTGTTTCTGTAAGTGTCTATGTTTCCATGTCAAACAAGAGAACTGGAAAGACGTAGCTGCGTACTATTTTTATTCGTAATTATAGTGTTAGATTATGACGACTGGTTAATACACTGGTTAATACACACCACAGTTGAGTCCCGCTGATCGTTGATATTGCTACCTAGGTACATTTATTCATGAACTCTTATCAGCTTTGTTTCATTGACCGCGATCCCATTATTCCTAATATAAAGTTCTTTGCTAATAATCATATATTTTGTTTTGTTTGCATTGAGTTTTTTTAACCACGTGTTATCCACCAAAGACACGATGATCCGAACTTTCTAGTGATCAATCATTCCTACCCCTTTTTATACTATGACTGAAGTTTGGCTCTTAGATTACTTACCAAAATCTGTTTTGGTACTTGAGTAGTTTCTGAAATGCAGCGCCTATGCTATAAATTAAAAATAAAACAGTTAGTTTTATCACTTTTTTTATGAATTTATTTACTTAACACCACTTCCTCACAAAATTTGTGTATCCGTAACACATTACAACACTTTATGCATTACTCTCTATTATGTGTTTGACTTTGACCTGCCTATGCCTAATAATTCAAAATTGAACACGCAAATCAAATATTCCGTGTGAGTAGGAAATTACAACAATTTACCGGTTAATTATTCAGACTGCGTTTTTTTTCACTGACAGAAACTCATTGGGATGCGGAAAAAAACCCTAACATTACGCAGATAGCATAAAATATCAGCTATTTTAATCATTCGGAGAGAGTGTCAAAATCACCCGAACAAAATAGTAATGGTCAAAATAATAAAATAAATTTGTTTAAAATATTATGTATGTACTTAAGAACCTTATTATTTTTTTTGTGCAAAAAATATAGTACTTTAACGGCTAAAGTCATTACAAAGTCTATTTAAAAGCAAATAAGTATATAAGGAACACACATTATTATAATACGTAATAATATTGCTATTGCTAGTGCTAGTCTTTATTTACATTTGGTTTAATTACTCATGTTTAAATTAATCATTGTAAGTGCTACAATATAAGGATGACTTAATATTTATATTATTATTATAAATATTTATGGTATTTAAATATCTCAGATTAATTATATTTAGGTACTACAGTTTTTTATTGCTTTTATGTAAATTACTGATTTTTATTTTGTATCATTTTTTATTGTCCTAGGCCTAAAGACTCTGTTTATTTATGTAAATATTTTCGTTAACAGATGTTAATTTAAATAATGTTATTAATAAAATCTCCTATAAATGTAACACATTTTATATAGGTGACACTTCTAGATTATAAGCTAAAGGCATTATGAACTTGAACATAAATTAAAAATTATTATTTAATGCAAAAAGACAACTTTAAATTAATAAAACATGATTTTTATTGTTTAAAAAATAAAAAATAACATACATAAATAATTAATAAGGATATAATTGAGAAGAAAATCTGAATTTTACGTATTGATTTCAGTATAGTAGTTCGAACATACTTATAATGAGTGTTCTCCACATATGTATTTTCCACATTTCTTACAGAAAAATCTTGTTGGCCTATGTTTTTCTCATCACAAAAACTACAGCGTCCTCTGGTATTTGCAATTATACAAAGCATTCTCTTATTGGTGCCAGTTTGTCATACTTTTTTCTTTCTGTGCGGTTTTCCATATTGTCAAATCTTACATGTTCTATCCCTGTTGCATTAGAATTTCATAATTGACTTACATCAGCGTTTCTCAACCTTTCAGTATACGCGGTCCAATTTTCAATCATAATTTTTATCGCGCCCCCCATACTATAAAATGTATACAATAATAATTTATTTTAATTTTATCAGTTCTAAACCTACACTACGACCTTCTTCTCTTCCGGACGGGTCAATCGTATTAAGCATGTGCGCGTGACGTCACCAGAGGTGAGGTTATAGTTCGTGGATCAACAACAAACCTTTTTTTTCGTGTTTTTTGTCAAACGTGTCAAACAGCATTAAATCCTTGTGATTAAAAAATGACTTTTTACTTAGTTGTAAAATGTGGAAGAAACTAACATAAATATCGGTGTTTTAAATCAATCATGGCATAATTAGACAATAAAAAACTTACCTCAAAACAATGACCAAACATCCAAGAAAAAGCTCGTGAATATATTAAAATAACAGCTATGTTGTTGATCCCGGAACAATGAAATGACATCTGGATGTCACGTACCGCACATAATCAATACAAATGATGGCTGTAGCGTCCGCGTACCAGCACTGAAGAACCCTTAAAAGACGAGTGCATCGTATACATTACGGTCGATTAAAGAAAAATTATTTGATTTTTTCGATTTTGTGATAAGACGCCAGCAGTACAAGCATTATTTTTCTGCAAACCAATAGCACTCACATTATTTGCTATCTTAATTGATTTTATGAACTAGGCAAACATAGAATGGAATAATTGCGTTGGAATATGCTCCGATGGTGCTTGTTCAGTGTCCGGAAGATTCCAAAGTGTACAAGCACTTGTTAAAGAAATATCTCCACAATGCGTCTGGACACATTGCATGAACCACAGAGAAATGACTTCCAAAGAAATGAGTCTAGATCTGAATATTGTGTTAATTACGGTTGTAACCGTAGTAAATTATATAAAAATGGGACCCCTAAATTCCAGAATTTATTTCGCACTTTGTAAAGACATGCGTGCAGTACATTCAGAGTTACTATTTTATTGCGAGGCAAGATGGTTATCACGTGAGAAATTTTTGCAACGTGTCTATGAATTGAGAGAAGAAATCACCATTTTCCTAGAAGAGGAAAACAGACCGGAAGCCGAGAATTTTCGCAATGGATTATTTGTGATAAAATTGAGCTACTTGGTCAACATATTCGAGACAATAAATAACTTGAATCTTCAACTCCAAGGATCAAATACACATATATTGGATACAAGTGCTAATGTTTCTTGTAGAAAATTGGATTTGTGAAGCAGAAATTTAAAACAAAAGAACCTAACAATTTTTGTAAATGTGATTGATAGCGTTAAAACTTACAAAGCTAAAGAACAACATGTAAAAGTTGTATTTGTAACCAATGAAAATCATTACGCCATGGTGGCAAAGAATTTTAAAAAGTAATTTCCATTTCAAAAAATCCTAAGGACTATTAATTGCCGAGAAAGAAACATTTATAGAGTTTATGACAACTGGCGAAATCAAGAGACAATTTAGTAAAAAATCACTCTTTAAATTATGAGCAGGAGGAGATGATTTTCTGCACTAAAAACAAGGGCATTTCACATTCTATCACCAATTTTAACATCCTTGCTTTCTGAAAGTGGATTCAAAAAAAAGATCCCAGCTAAATATAGAAAAAGAACTAAAAGCGTCTATTCTAATATTAAGCCTTCCTTTAAAAAACTTTGCTTAGCAAGACAGGCCCAAGGGAGTCACTAATAATTATTAAATTTGTTTTTAATTTAATAAGTTTTGACACACGAGGTTTTGATTTAGTAAGTTGTTTTAACTTAATAAGTTAATTATTAAATATTATGTCGAAATCTATTTTGTTTTGTATGTGTGTTTGATTTTCTTTTAGTTTGGTTTTTTTTTAATAATATCTTCTCTTGGATATGCTCGCGCCCCCTCTCTAGTGTGCTCGCGCCACCTTAGGGGGGCGCGCCCCACAGGTTGAGAATCGCTGACTTACATGCATTTACATGACCTACCTTCAATAATCCACATAAATACAAGAGACCAATTACTGCTTAAATTTCAGTGATATTCGTGGTTTTGGCCTCTTGTTCTCTGGAATAATTTTTCTGTACACTCTCCATATGTAGATTTGTATACCCAACAATATTCCTACGCATATCTAGATTGATAGAATAATGCCATATTGCCAAAATATCCTTTAGATTTTGTGTAAACTTTTTAGGAACTGGTAAATGTTTAATAAGATTTTCAGATATTGTTCTAACTGATTTTACAGTACATGCATTTTCCATTTGGTGCATTTATCTTTTTCTAGAAAATATGGCCCTTTCGGCGACTCCGCATCGTTTGTATCATCATTGAAAATTTCTTGTTCTGTATCACCATCATAATATTCTATTTCTAACAAATTGACCTCATCTTTATCAGACTCATCATCATAGGTAGCAAGTTCATCAACTATATCCTCCTGCATACAATATTTCATCAAGTTATGTATTCGCTCTTTTCTTTCTCATACAAAGCCATCTTGTAAAACCCAAACGCCCATACTAAATAAAAAATATTGATCTTTTGATATCTAAAATTTACCTTTTAATTAATAAGCAGTATCAAAAGCATAAACGCAAATTGTAACACGGTCACTCGTTGCGGACTCACACTCCGCATTTGCCTCTGGATTGGCAATACACGCACTACCTCAAATGAGGCTTTACAGTGGCAATAAGCGGCCGACGGTAGGTAGGTTCTAAATGGGAGGCGTTTCAGGGAGCAACACGACGTAAGTAAATTAACGAAATATGAGTCTGCACGCAAGTAACGGAAGGTTAAATTCCCTGCTAACTGTGTATCATTACAAAATGATTTAAACCGCCTAAATACATGATGTTCTGTAAATAAATTTGCTTTGAATATCAAAAAGTGTAAATGTATAAGCTTTCGAAGAACTACAAATTGTATAGTCTTTAATTATAGAATTCAAGATGAGATTCTCGAAAGAGTACTCTTAATTTCAGACCTGGGAATTATTTTGGACACAAAGATGACTTTTAATCTTCGTTACAATTCTGTTGTTAATAAATTACTTAAATGTTAAGCTTCATAAACAGGTTTTCACGTGGATGAACAAGCATAAAATGCCTTAATTTCCTTTATACTAGCTTGGTTCGTTCAAGACTGGAATATTTGTCAAGTGTATGGTCTCCTTCCTATTTGGTGCACGTGTCGAACCTTATAGACCAAGATCATATGGGCTTTTTTATGATCTATTACAGGCTAAAATTTTGTGAGTTAATAGCACTGCTTCCGAGAAACCGCCAAACATGCCGATTTTAATTCTAACATATCTTGCTAAAATTTTTATGAAAAGAAAGAAGAAGTATTTGTGCTACAAAAATTATGATAGGTATACTAAGTCCTCCACGTTAAACAGTCAAAAAACATATAGGTATAATGTCATTACTAACAAGCTAATTTTTTATATAATGTTTAAAAAATATTTTTAAAAATTATTCACAGTATTGTCCTACAAATCGGTCAATATGACTTTCTATCAAAGATAGAGTCGCAAAATAAGTATATTAAAATGGTAGGACAAACTTTCCAATTTTCTTTTTTAATTATGATGAGGCCAGAATTAATTTGGTATTAGATAAGTTAGATCGCAGAAAGGTAAAGGCTTACATCTGCTTTTTTGTCAACTCATTAATGGTTTAATAGACTGTCTAGATTTGTTACCTCAGGTTGGTTTAAAAGAACCTGATAGACAAACTAGAGCTTTAGAACTTTTGCAATACAGTCTCATATTTGTAACTAACGGTGCATTTACACCAATGTTGAAGATTGCAGTAAATGGAAATAGGGAGAATTTAGACTTTTTCTTTTTTTTTAAGGTCATTCAAAAGTAAACTGGCAAATGTCCGATTGTAATATTATTGCAGTTTATTCATACTTGTATTATTTTGTATAGTTTTTAGTGTAAGTAATTAAGTTTTAATGTTTTTATCTTGTGAACTAGTGTAAATGTTATTAACTAATTTTGTTTATCTATATTGTAAGTTTAATGGGTATTTATACTTGTAAATAAATAAATAAATAAATAAATAAATAAGTGAATGAATGAATGAATGAATGAATGAATGAATGAATGAATGAATGAATGAATGAATGATGAATGAATGAAGTGGATGATGAATGAATGAATAATGAATGAAGAAAAAAGAAGAACAAACGAACGAACGAACGAACGAACGAACGAAGAAAGAACAGAACAAAGAAAACGAACGAAGAACGAACGAAAGAAAAAGAACAAAGAACAAAGAACAAGAACAAAAGAACGAAAGAACGAAAGAACAAAGAACGAAAGAACGAAAGAACAAAGAACAAAGAACGAAAGAACGAACGAAACGAACGAACAAGAACAAGAACAAGAACAAGAACAATGAATGAATGAACAATAACAAGAACAATGAACAATAACGAAGACGAAAATGAACAATTAACGAATGAACGAAATGAACAAATGAATAAATGAATATATAATTAAATAAATAAAAATCCATTAATAGACCTCATTAATGTATGATTTTCTACTTATAAACAAAAAACTTCTTACCTTACATAACCTTTTCGTTCTTATATCAGTATAATATCAGGTTAGGTACCTAAAACCAAAATACCTAAGAGGCCACCTACACAAGATAGAACATACAATGGGGACCTAAGTTGCAGACTGTGCGACGAGGGGGAAGAAACCATATACTGTGCGATTGTGAAGAGTTGAATCACAAAAGACAGGCATTATTTGGGCAACCGAAAATGAGCCCACAGAAATATATCATCCAACCAGTCTCGGGGTTACACAGACTTGTAGAAGGAACAAGACTAATGGGACGATTGGTATAAAAGATAATGGGAAATTAGGCACAAAAAGTCCAAAAGGCTGCGCTGCCTCCGGTAGTGAATCAAGACGGCTCCCTGGGAAGAAAAAGAAAAGAAAATCGAAATATCCTAAAAATAAAAAATTGATTAAACAATGCTCACCAAAAAATATATTAACTAACTCGAACATTAATTGACAAATATTGTTCTCGGCCCTTAACGCTCCCGCCACACTTGAATCAAGATTCGTCCTTATTAATACCTTAATAAAAATAAACTAACTATCATGTTGCCACCCTTCGTATCGTTGAAAATATTTAATAAACCTGTTACAAAAAATAGATCTGTCATTGATGACGCTATTTCATAAATATTTTTAGGCAAATAAACAATTTAATCTTTCCGCTTTATAATAATAGTATAGATAAAATAAAAACAAAATTAAAGTTCTTTAAGCGAATTTCGTAACGACTTTTAGGATTTTTCACTGTAAGTTTGTTAAAAACATATTGACTTGCCTGAGTGTTAAAATTCAGTATTTAATATAGGTTTTTCAGCGCCTCGCCTCTTAACTTTTATGACTTTCAACAGAATTAGACTAAATTGCATTACATCTCGAACAGATGTCTGAGGAAGCTTACAAAGTTTTATTGGATTGACGTGATACTGTTGCAGAGAAACAATAAAAATAAAAATAAAACGCTTTCCAATTACCAAAGATGCCTTCGTGTAGTTATAAATACAAAATATTGTAAGGATAAAATGTAAATTATAATTTTTAACGTTAAGTATACAGGGTGTTTAAAAAAGACGCGGCAATAAAGTTCTATAAACATGAATTCGGTAAAGTATTGTTTCCAAGATGCATGACGTTAATATTCTTTAAATAACGGTTTTTGCCAAATATTTTAAATACCTTTTGACATTTTTTAAGGAGTTGTTTGTAGTAATAAGGAGCTCTAACCACTGACTTTAGTTTAATTTTGATTTTCTTTTAAGATTGAGTAACTAAAAATTAGGGATGTGCAAATTTTCAAATACGAATTATTTGGTTCAAGTTTTAAATCAAATATTCGAATAATTCAAATAGTTCCAACTATTCAAATAATTCGATAGTTTGAACCATTTAAATATATCAAACCATTTAAATGATTCGTATCTTTTGAATAATTGGAATACCCGAATTGAAAACTTTTTTTATAATTATTGTGATAATTTAAAATTCGCAGTGTATTCGAATGCAACTCTTTAATACTGAAATACATTAAATAAGTTTTGCCAATATTTTTTTCTTTGATTATTAACCTTTAATATTGGTCTTACAAGGCATTGTATAAAAAATACTTTATTTTTTTTAATTAAAGACGTAATTTTAAATCAAAAGTTTAGGCGTTTCGTTCGCGTTATTATTTTTTGAGAGCTACTACGACTTCTAAAATTAGCTTATAAAATCAGTTATTTAAAAAAGTACTAAATTCAAATTGTTCAAACTATTCGAATACTTCAAATTATTCGAATAGTTCGAATAATTCGAATAGTTCAAATTAACCAAATAGTTCAAATTATTCGAACTATTCGAATAGCTCCAATATTTAATTCGGAATTCGGATCGAATATAACTATTCGATTCGATTTGATTTGACACCTATTTGCACACCCCTACTAAAAATACAACTTTTTTGTCTCGCGAATTTTGCTTCGTATAATCATAACATGTTAGCATCCTATGCCATTTTATTAGTCATGGCAATGTTGATTTCTCTAGGCACATTATTATAATGTTTAAATCGTAATACTGCTAATGGTTTTTAAGATAAACATAACAAGTGATACATCAAAATTTAGGAAATTTTACCAGCTTTTCAAAAATCTGATAATATATAGGGTGGTCCATATAAAAAAAATGATTTTGGGGTGGTACACGAAAATCTAAACGCCCTGTAAAAAATCTGCCTATCGCAATGAATTCTACGAAAAAAAGTGCCTTAAGAAAGTTTTTATCAAAATTAATTATCTTTATTAATAAGAAAGTTATGGGGCATTTAAAAAATCGACGAAATTCGAGAAACGCCCTCTAGTGGCCAAACGATAAGAGATAGCAAAGTTTTGTTAGCGCCAGTAGTTTTCTCATTAAATTTGAGCTTCGGACACCTTGGTCAATTTTTTTCTATCTCCTCCAATAAGGGTTGTTCCCATAAGAACGCATCCATTTTGGGACACCTTGTACATTTATCACACAAATACATTTTTTACACGATTATACAAAAAACTAGTTTTTTTGCACGATCCACTATGCCAAAAGTTTAATTTTTCGCACTAGTGCTAAAAGTAAATTGACCTATGATATGCTATTGTCTGCTTGTATACAGGGTAATTCCTGAGAAAATGTCAATACTTCAGGTACGTAGTCCAAAAATAAACATAAAAGTCTATACAAATATGGGTCCGCAAGACCTTCTATCCGAAAAACAAGGTGTTAAAGTTTTTATTTATTTTTTTTATTTTTTGAATAAAATAAATAAATAAACAAAAATAAATAAATAAACATAATTTTAAAACAATAATTTTATTAAAAATTTAAATACAAATTGTTTAATTATACAGTTTGTTTTATTATTTTTTTAAATATTGCTATAATAAAATCAGATGCGTCGTAATTTTTTTTAAATCCAAATATTTCGGAAACGGTTGCTTATATCAACTTTTAACAAGTATACCTTTTTGACGTAAAAATAACAAAATAATTATTTAATTTACTTAAAAATGTATTACAGGGCCTTACCAAAAGGTTGTGATGGTTCAAAATAATAAAAAGACGTGTAGGTGGCACCCCCTACAAAGAAGAGCCGTACTAAGATTAGGTTCGAATCCGTTATACCAAAAAACCCCTGGATACCAATTTTTACTCCAATATTTACATTATCATAGATTTTATTTAAAAAATAGAAAAATTAAATAAAAACTTTAACACCCCGTATTTTCGAAACGAAGGCCTTGCGGACCCATATTTGTATAGACTTTTATGTTTATTTTTGGACCCTGACTACGTACCTGAAGTATTGACATTTCCTCATGAATCACCCTGTATAGTAAAATTTATTAAGATCAAAACAATTCATGCACTGCTTTGCCTACAAATTGAACATAAACAGTCCGGAAATTATCCAGCCACATATTGTAAAGAAATGAAATGCCCCAAAACCTTATATTTGACCCCAAAATTAACACATTTTTAGCTTATTTTGACACAAGTATGTTATACAAGTTGAAAACACATGTTTTTTATTGTCACTTTTAATATAATTTCCTAATCACAGCAGCAAGACTATACTATATTTTTTATCAAGTTACCTGTATACGGCTTTTGACAGTTACCATTTCCCTAATTAATACGAAGTTAATAGTTTACAATTTTAATATTTTGATGTGAAGCTGTTAAAAATATCAAGTTCCGATAGTGAGGAAGAGGTTATTTGTACAACACCCACTGACCCCAATATGGACCGGTAAAGGGTATCAGATGCGCGGTTCAAAAGTGAGATTTTATGGGCGAAAAAATGTGTCCGTGCGCCGTGGCTCTAGTCATCTCTTAGGGTCCTAAATCAGCGCAGAAGGACAGAACGATTTTTTTTTTAAAAATTGTCGCCGGCCGTTCCGTACTTTCA
>JAHBCN010011320.1:0-29370 GCA_019359885.1 Listronotus oregonensis | reverse complement strand
TGTGTGCTATGTTTGGGACATACTGAATATATTTAGCTTAATTAATAATAAATTAAATCAATTCTTTAATTATAAATTGCCTGCACATATGCTGTTATATTTCCAGGAAACGAACCACCAAACGGCCCCTTTTAAACTTGGTTGTGGTTGCCAAATAATCTGGGGTGGAATTTTTAATATATTTTGACCACAGGAATTGATAAAAAATGATTTCGCAAAAATGTTCGATGCATTTTTTCCGTAAAATGCATACTTTTAGTTATTCCGATGGTTTTTTTGAAAATAATCGATAAGTACGATTTTATCAAAAAACTGTAAATAACAAAATTGTGCTTTTAAACAAACAAATTTTTTTTTTTTTTTATAATTGTGTGGGACCAATACAAACCAAGTTGGGGTTTGTTAAAGGATATCTTTATTCATCAAACATAAAATTTTAGATTTTTAAAGGCAAATAACGCAAAATCTACGTATTTTAAAGGGAAAAACTAATTTCGGATTTTAATAAAATATGACCTTTTCTTCAAAATAACTCAAAAACTAAGGAAGAAACGTAAAAATTACTAAGGTAAAGGTTTAAAACGCGTGTGTATAGACGAGCACTACCTTGTTTCAGCCCTTTAAACTTACCTCTTAAAAAAAGTAAGGGTTTCAAACAATTTTAATATATAGGACCTTATAGCTCTTGAAACAACCAACAAAATGGTTTTTTAAAGAACTTTTAATCACAAAACTGGAGGAGTTATGCTCAAAAAACCAATTTTCTGGAACATACTTGGGTTTGCTTTTAAGGGTTGAAATACTGCAAATAATATTTCAAAGATTAAACATTTATTAATCAACTTATTTGAGCCAAGTTTTACTTGATTTAAACTTTAATATAAAAGTGCAGTAAGTTTTTAAGCTTTAAGTAATAAGGGGTAGTTTTTATCCCCTAAAAAGTAAAAAAGCACTCATCGGCGTAACGCACACTTTAAGGGTGAGTCGAACTTAATTCCATTTTTTTATGCGATTCCATGCATTTTTTTTTAAATCCGCGGTTTTGTACTATTTTTTGCATTATAATTTTGTAAGAGGGGGATTTTTAAGGATTAAAAAATTACAAAATTTAATTAGTAATACTTTTGAGCAGTTACATTTTTTAATTACAACTCTGTGAAAATATGTTAATTTATCTAGGGTAAACATTTTTTTTAATATATCATAATAAGGGTTGATTTTCATGGGTTAAAATATGTTAAATAATATTTTAAAGAATTAAATACTTATTTTTTAACTTGATTTTGATCCTTATTTTATGTGACTTAAGCTTTAATATGAAAGTTTGGAAGGTTTTTGCAAAAAGGGGTAATTTTCACCTCTAAAAAATAAAGAGTGTCCATCGGCATAATACAGATTTTGAAGAGGAGGGTAAGTTAAGCTTAATCCCAAATTTTCATGCAAATCTATGCATTTTAAAAAAATTACCAGGTTTTGCACTTTTTTTGCTTTCCTGGACTATTTAAATTATTATGACCACTTAGTAAGGGTTTTACGTGTCTTTTTCTAAAACATCAAAAGTTTGTTAAACTAACACTATTTTTTTTTATAGGATAAGTGAATTAGATTATTCAAAAATTTGTGCGTTCTTCAATAGGGCTTTTCCGTTTAAAACCTACTATAGCCATGCGCACATCAATAAAACACTTTAGCACAGACTCTCTAGCTAGTTCGTATTCTCCTTTCCGTCGACTTTATACCGACGAGGTTACTTTATAGAAAGTGTAAATTAAAAAAGTTAGTGTAAAAATGAGTAACTTACACTATTTTTTTTGGATTACTGTGTGTGGCTGCTGTGTTCATTGAGAAAGGTAAGTTTTAATTTTGCGATTATGTCTGCCACGGATAAAAAAGTTCAAGTGCACAGTAGGGTCATATGAATTATTTTTAACTTATATCATGTAACTATTTTTATTTCCCAGTGTTTATATGTAATTCTAAAAGCGAAAGATAATATTTATAACCAAAATAACAAATAACACATAACTTAAACTTACGTTTCAATCAAATTGCATGGTTTATATTGGAAATAAATAAAGAAAATTTATAAGACATATAAATAAAAGAAATTCTGATTTTTATAAAGCCCCAAAAGCAGCTTTTAATTTAAATTAACAATATAAATGGCAGGAAGCGCAAGCTCCTGCAGAAATCAATATATGGGCCTTTGTGCCAGTTTGTATAACGCACTAAATAAAGCCTTACGAAATATACAGGGAAATAATTTACGGACATATTTTTCTGTGATGTCTGAATTAAGCCTTTTTTTATGTATTTTCTTGTGAAATCCTATTATTACATTATTTAAAAAAAAATATTTTTAAAAAACATTAAATAGGCCAAGAAAGTACTGTCCTTGTCTAGGGCTCCGTAGTACCATTGTCCATAGAACCTTTATAATTTTCTAACTTCGTCCGTCTGACTTTCTATTATAAATTATAACCTCATGGTTCTCCCCTTTTTTATTGTAATAAAATTTGGCATACAAGGGCTTTTAATATTTTAGATAGATTTTTAAAAATATTTATTAAATAAAAATATTATTGTTTCCACCAAGGAACAAGGCAATTTTTTGCATACCTTATGAATGTATCGCTAAAAATTTTCTTAAGTAAAAGATAATTCAAAAATTTTATGACAGAAGCTCATTTAACAAAAACTATCACCTTTTCAGAAAAAAAAGTTAAGAAAAAATTCCTTATTAAGTTAATTTTAAACAACTTCTTGATTAATAGTAATTTTATTACAAAAAATAAAAGTCAATGCAAATATATTGCATATATTTTCTGTAAATTATAGTTTGTTAAAAAAAGTTTTTCAATATTTGACTTTTGTCAAGGAAACTTTTGTAAGATACGTAGTTAAAAAAACAAAAAACGTTCTTTTTTATCACTGTGTAAAACAAAAGGGAAACAAACAAATAAAAAACATTACTTTGTTTTTACTGTATAATACAGTAATAGATAAAACCAAAAAAAAAAATATGTTTTTTTCACTTTTCGATACACTATTAAAAAAAAAAAAACCAATTTTTTTTTTCACCATTTTAATACAGTAAAGGAAACAAACAAATTAAAAAAATTTTTTATCACTGTATATAAAATGATAAAAAAGCAAAAAAAATTATTTTTTTATTATGTTTATACAGTGATAAGAAAAAGCAATCTGCTTTATTTAACTCTGTTAATAAAGGTGTCCCAAAGTAATTGGACACAGAGCAACAGCAGAAACCTTAGGTCAAAATAAGAAATTACGTAAACTTGCCTTATTCCAAAGTTGATAATAACTAAGACAGGGTGTCAAACTTTTCATTTTTTTTTGTTTTTTTTGTAATAACCTTCAGCTAAATGAAAACCATAAAATTGGGGATCTGGGGTTTCTTAAGGCGAGAAATTAAAATTCGTCCATGCTTTTTTTTTTGAAATGGGTTTTGAAATGTTTTAAAATTTTGCAAGTGATAGTTTTAACACGCTGATCACCACGGGACAACACCCGAAAGGATCAACCCTCCCCAAAATCAGCCTCAAAGGTTCTGGGGACATTTGGGTGATTTTGGGGGTTAGAGGAGTTTTTGGTTTTTTCCGTAGAGACTTTTTTATCAGCGTGTTGAAAACTATTACTTTTAAAAGGGAAAAAAATTGGCCGAAACCCATTTTACATAAGAAAATTGCGGGATTATTTAAAGTGCGTTTATCCGAAAACAGTTGCTCCCAGAGACTTAAATGTATACATTTTTGATGCAGAGGGAATTATAGTCACTTATTTTTTAAAAAACAGGTCAAATAAATTAAGCTTAATAAAAGTTATGCCATCTAAAACAAGTAGGGTAGGCCGTAGCTGGGCCCTAGTAGCAATATCAAAAGCATGGACAAAATTTTAATTTCTCGCCTCAAAGAATCCCAAACCCTCAATTTTGTACAGCACATTTAGTTAGGAAATTATTATGAAAAACGAAAAAAAAAATTAAAAGTTTGACACCCTGTATCTTAGTTATTATCAACTTTGGGATAAGGCAAATTAACGTAAATTGCATTATTTTGACCTAAAAAAACTGTTTTGCTCTGTGTCCCATTACTTTTGGGACACCTATATACTTTGACAAAGTGACGTGCCACTCATTCTAGTACCCGAACGTTAATTTGTTATTAATAACTTTAGATATTTTTTTTAAGAATTTAAGAGACATTTTTATCTCGTATCATGATCAAGTAGTACTGAACTGTCAAATAAATGTAAAAAATAGAATTTTTTATTTAAACAGGAAGGCGTTTAAAAGAATGCCTTGGTCATATTCTTGAAATATAAGTTGTTTTAGTTGGGATTTGAATATAAAGTGCATAATTTATTTTGGGACTGAATATTCGAATATAAATGTAGTCAATTCTGTCTATAAATAGCTTTAACATATTATTAATCTAAAAACCTGGTCATTTTTAGACACAGCAATAAAAAAATATAATGTAGAAACTAATTTTTTTGATGCATGCATATTTTTGCAACAAAGCTGCATAAACATGGAAATATTAAATTATTCTTCTTCAGTTCCTGTTTGACCTCCGAAAAGTTTAGTTCGCGCGATAAGAAAACTACATAGTTTTTTCCGGGAAGGCGGTTGAAGGAGCCATATCGAGTGTTTTCACCCTCGGAGATCAAGGAGAAACTCACGCCAAATGATGGAGTACTTCTTCTGGGGCTAAGCGCTGTAAACGAGGATTCCTATACCTGTTATTTTTTTTGGGGCCAACGCACGAGGGATTTTCCTCATGGCGGAAGATGGTTGCGCGCTCAGCGGGAAGAGACAGTTACTGACAGAAAGCGGTTATACGTAATACCAGTAGCAGTCCTTGGTCGGATCGCCATTGTTTGTGCCTTGCATCGATAATTTTTAGTTAATAATTCAAGTTTTAAAAGTTCGGAATTTCTGGGGGTTACAGAACCCGACTATCCAGAATTCCACCTACAAAGCCTGGGAAAGCTCACGTTGATAACAACGTGTGTCTGAAAAGGGGAGAGCTGGTTGAACGTTTACCGACGGAGGCCAAAAAAGTAAAAGCAAAGCAATGATTCTTCTAGTTATTCCTACGTAAAGCTTAAGAAAGCTGTGTAAAGCATATTGGCTGAATCCCTTATATGCCTCGACATGAATAAAAAGACCTGCTTTTCGACTAAGTTCTAATATTACATTTTGGATAAGAGCGGAGGGAGAAATTTATGTCATACGGAAGGATGGAAGATCACAAAAATCTTGTTAAATACAGGGATTATCTTTTAAAAATATGGAACACATATTTGACAAACGAAAACTTAATAGAAAATACGAACGCAAAGAATAATAATTTTTTTTATGCTGGAATATTTTAAGAATAATATTATTTATTATATTGACAAATATTACTGTTAAAAGATTAAAACCAAACAATTTTGATAACGCATTACACTGAAGTTATTTATAGTATCCAAAGGATAAGAGAATGTTTAAAGCAGCGCACAGATGTTCTCAGAGGCATATTTAATTAGGTTTACATCCACATTACAACAACAGGATGTAGTTACAAGTTTCTATTATAAAATAGTTTACTTTTGTATTTTTATTGATTATAAACTTAGGTTGGCCATGCAAATAAACAATTTATGTTATATACTGAGTGACAAAGAAAATACAATATCTTTTATGCATTTTATGCTTACATATACAAGGTGATTCCTAAAACATATGACATCGCTTAATGGGAGATTTCTGGGCCAAAAATAACACAAACGTGTTCTATAAACATAGGTTTAAAAGGACCCCATTTTTAATACGGGGTAAAGAAATGTTTTCAGAACTGGGATTGTGCTTTTATTTTCAAATCGGGTTTTTCGATTTAAATAAAAATTGGTACAATAACTAATGGATGCTAATGAACTAATGGTACAATAAATCTTGGAATTTAATTATTTCTATTTGTTGATTGATACGCAACGTTTCGGTTAGTGATGTATCTCCAACCGCTTTCAAGTGATAACTGACCAGTTATCGCTTGAGGAGGGGAAGGGGCACCCAAAATCAACTTTTTTTTGCAATCTCTGAAATGAAAATTTTCTCTACGTTACTGACCTATTAAAAGTTCAGGAGAAACAAAAAAAAGAACTTTTTAAAATTTGGCACACGGCCATAACAAGTAATAAGCTACATTTTAAAAATATTTTAGCAAATGCAGCGTTGCCAGGTCTAACCGAAACCAATGGCAACACTGTAATTTTAAATAGAACACCCTATTTTTTATTGCATATTCGGATTGTACACAAAATTCTTTTAATTCTGTTAACATCTTCATATACTTATATCTTACCGTTTTTGAAAAAATAGTTTATCTTTTTTTTTAAGAAATATCACCATGTCAAAAAGGTTTAATATTTACGTGCCTAACCGAGCTGGATATTAAAAATATTTTTTTGGTTAGACAATGCATGTATTTAAAAGATCTACATGCTATTATAGCAATATATCTTGTGTGTCCCAAAAAATTTGCATTTTTACCGATATTAAATAATGATTAAAACGCAATTTTTAAAAAAACAACATACTGTATTTTATCTTATTTTCGAATAGACCAATAATTTACCTACAAAATGTCCATACATCTTTCTATACCTATCTGCCACCGTTTTTTAAATACAAGCGAATTTTATTTTTTTAAGCATTTAATCCTTATTAATTAAACAAAACTTATAATTTTTAACTTATATGTCAAATAGTTGTCAGACAATTTAAAATAAAAACTTTTATGGCCTACCTAGGTAAATTGTAAATTAAGCCGGTGATTTATTGTGGATGGTATTTAAAAACAAAGAAAAAATTAAAATTAGTTTGTATTTAAAAAACGGTGGCAGATAGGTATAGAAACATGTATCGACATTTTGTAGGTAAATTATTGGTCTATTCGAAAATAAGATAAAATAAGATTAAAAATTGCGTTTTAATTATAATAAATTTCGGTAAGCATTCAAATTTTGGAACACCTTGTAAGATATATCCCAATATAGCATGTAGATCTTTAAATACATACGTCTAAGCCCAAAAATTCTGATATCTAGCTTTGTTAAGCACGTAAATATTAAACCTTTTTGACATGGTGATGTTCTTAAAGAAAATAGTAGTTAATAATTTTCTCATTACAGTAGGAGATAGATATGGTAGATGTTAACAAAAACTACTTAGAATTTTATGTAGGATCGAATGTGCAATAAAAATAGGTGTTCTATTTAAAATAACAATGTTGCCATTGGTTTGGTAAGATCTGGCAACGCTGATTGCCAAAATAGTTTAAAAGGTAGCTTATACCTGTTATGGCCGTGTGACAAATTTAAAAGTTTTTATTTTGGTTCTGCAGAACTTTAATAGGACATCAACGTGAATCACCCTGTATATTTAGTGTAGGTCTCATGTCCTTTAGAAATTAAAAGTTTGAAAATTTGGATCTGCATTGTCTCTATTATTATTTGGAGCAATAATTTTTTTTTGCTTTTTGTTATAAATAAAGTATTATAAAAAAACTTAAAATATAAAAAAATAATATTATAGTAAATTTGGGACATACTTTAAGAGCATACCTTACATTAAAAAAAATACATTGGGTTTATATTTAAAAAAATTATTTATAACATTTGTTTTGGGTTTAAAAAAGAAAATTTATTTATTTTTTTAAAGTGCCAACTCCGTACATAAACTACTGAATAAATGGATAATTTATCTTTCTAGGTAAAGCTGTTTTTGATCTAAGGGATTTGCCGTCCGAAATTTTATATATTTTTTTCGTCAACCGGGTAATAGCCATGTCTCGAAATAAAAGAAAAAAAAAGAGAAAAAGCTAGTTAAATAGATTCGTATAGTTAAATGTAACATCTTAATTAATTAAATTAAAAATATTTTTTATTCTACAGCCTCCACACTATCATGCTACGAATGTAATAGTGCCAATGACAAAAGATGTTTAGGAGATAAAAATAACCAACTAAGTGATGATTTAAAGAAACCCTGTCCAGACAAAAAGGACGACAAGCCTTATGTACTTTGCAGGAAGATTAAGCAGGTTATTGACTTTGAAGTTAATGGACGTAAGTAAAATATATCGGTTAAATAGCTTAGAGGTAAAATAGAATTCGACCGAAACTAGGTTAGGTTAGGTTAGGTTAGGTTTAAAGTGAGTGGACTTTTTACGCCCTCTCCTTCGACCGCTCGGTCTATTGTGGCTCACACCTCTTTATATTTCTCCCAATAGGATCAGACTTCCAATGATTCCGATATCAGATTGGGAGAGATCTCTTACATCTCCTCTTACTCGTGTCCCTGTCTCCTGGAGAGTATGACGAGCAGACGATTAGATCCGTCATGCTCTCCTCTCCCGGTCTAGTGACGTGGATAGCCACCAGGTCCTTGTTACAGGAACCAGATGTTCCTTCTAAGGCCGCATCTCCGGCCTAACCCTATGAAAACGGTCCTATCCGCTTTCTGTTTAAAGCCAGGGAACCCTTTTCCCTATAAAGGCGATTCTGTCCGCCTTCTGTTTGGATTCAGGGATCCCTTCCTAAGCACCTGTTTGTTCGGGATGGACTAGCTCTTCCCCGTAAAACAGGCGCCGGTAACTTCAGGGACACCTTTCGAAACGGATTCACCCGTTTCGGTCGGCGCACCTTTGTCTCCTTGTGACCTTGGGTGGCACCTCTCGAAACGAATTTATCCGTTTCGGTCAGCGCACCTTTGTCACTTTTTTCCTATGAAAGCGGTTCTGTCCGCTTTCTGTTTGGAGCTAGGGAAGTAATAGTCCACCACGGCAGAGTCCCGCATTACCGCAGTAAGGCTAGATACTCTAAGAGGTCGCCCTGTATCTCAGAGGCACGGTTGGAGACACTTGTTTAAGGCACAGGATGTCATTCACTCATCAGCACGATATGCTAACACCTTGAGTTAAGCCTTGTGTTCGTCTTAGCTTCGGATCCTGTTCTATTCGCTAGCCAAAAGAGTTGCCGAATACCAGCAACTCTAGCGCGTGTTCCAAAAGATCTTACTGGACCCAACCACGACAACGACGTGCGAACACAGTGCGAAAAAATAACAAATCCAAAACCTATTAAGGTACTTTTTCTGCGATAGTTTTTAAGTACGTACTATTAACGTATACAAAATTATTAGTTAACTCTTATAACGTATAATTTTCTATTAATAAACGATTATAGTACAGTGACCGCCAAAAACACTTTTTTACTTGACAATTGCCTCTGCTTATCTAGTAACAAAAAATCGATATTGACATTCGGCTCATGGGCGCCGCGCCGGTTGGGGAAGTAATTATAAAAATTAAATTAAAATATCAAAAAGTGAAATTAGTTAGTCAGTTCTATTTTCGAAATACGAAAAATCTAGTCACAGTCGACTAATATTATTCAGGCCAAAACAAGATAAAACATTTTGTAAGGTATCATCTGTTCTTTCGAAATTATAGTACTTTACGCTTTACTATAGCCCAAGCTGTAGTCATGGCCTTTTAAAAGCAAATGCCACATTGTAACACACGGTTAATAATAATTAAAAAAAAACGTACATTAATAAACCTAAACGCACAAAATCTTCTCCTAATCTAGTTCTTCCCGAAAAGTACCCATCACCTTTGGATCGCAAGACCTATTTTCTGAACTATCAAGCTAAGAGACTTATCAAAAAAATAAATAAGTGTTGACGGCAAACGGTACAAAAATATATCGGTCTAGAAATTTACTACATTTTTTGCGTTTTTTTATATTCAGCAAGAATACAAACTGCACCTGGATAATTTAAATGTTTTATCTATATAAACATGTAGCATTGCACAGGAGCTGAATATCATGTCTCCATGGCATCAAAGGTATTTCATCTACGCGCTTTTCGTTATTGTGGTACACGCCAAGAAAGCAAATGCCACCTTGTAACACACGGTTAAAAGGAGAATTTTAAGGTGAATTTGATCTGGTACTATCAAAAAGACAAATGATTATACCTTCAAAGTCTGAAACTGTAACTTTTTTTTTATCTTGGGACAGTCCACGAAGGCTAAGGCCTAAGTACTAACGTACCGTGGGGGAAAAGGAAAAACTTCTGCAGGTAGCAGGTTCCATAGTCTGGACACTCTAGGGATAAGGGAAAGAACAAAGTGGAAAGTTCGGGGCCTCTCAAGTTGGACTGTAAAAGGATGTATAAAGGTTGCACTACGTGTTGCTCTGTTGGGAACTGACAAAGAAAGAATTATACTGGCCAACTCTTTGGAACAAAAGCCGTAAAAATACCTATAAAAGAGGGACAAATCCCCTACCAGCTCATCGGTGGGCAAAAAAGGAAACTTTTCTGTAAGTGTGGGATCATTAATAAGACGAACCATCTCTTCTTTGAAGTTAAAGTTATTCTTTGAAGTAACACCCACAATATTAAACGATTCTTTGTTCTGCAGAACTTGGCCGTTCATATGTAACGGATGAGCATTGGCCGATTTTTTTCGCGATAGCGAACATGACTATGTTTTGGAGGCATTAAACTGGACAAGATTTTTTCGCCCCAATCCAAGATTACTTCAAGGTCTTGAGAAAGAGATATCTGCATTGATCTGCGCTTTTTTTTCCGAATCCGAATTACGGGGTGGCTTAAAAAATTGAATATTAAAGTAAAGGGTACTATCGTCAGCAAAACTATGATAGAATTGGTTGTGGAAGAGAGAAGATCGTTGATGTGTAGAAGAACAGAGTCGGTGCCAGTGGGCCACCCCAGCATTAATTGGATAGTAGCTAAAAGAATCACCATCTACAATAACTGATATACGTCGATTAGTAAGGAAACTGGAGAGCCAAGAGCAAAGCTTAAGTGGAAGACCGTAGGAAGAAAGTTTGTTAAGAAGCCCATCATGCGATACCCGATCAAAAGCTTAAGATATGTCCAAGGGACTTGTTCCAGTTGTGTAAGACAAAGGAAAGAAGATCAGCTGTGGATCTTCTGTGACAGAATCCATACTGTCTGTCATGTAAAATTTTGTGTTTTTTCAAATACTTTAAGATTTGGGAATTAATGAATTTTTCCGTTGCTTAGCAAACAACAGAAAGAAGAGATATAGGCCTGTAGTTAGAAGGAGAGTTTTGCATCCTTTTTTGGGGACAGGTTGCACACGTGCAGCTTTCCAGCTTTCCGGAAAAATGCCCGAGTCATAAGAGAGTAGAAAGAGGCGACTTAAGATGGGTGCAAGCTCAGGGGCACATTTTTCCAAGACGATTGCTGGTATGCCATTCAGCCCAGACGATTTTTTGGTATTAAGAGAAGAAAGGATACGCTTGATCTGCTTGACTTTTAAAAATGATATCGGACATTTTATGAGGAACAGGGGCAACTGTTAGAAGAGGAAGATTATAGAGAGGATCGAGAGTAGAATTTGCAGCAAATTGTTTGGCAAAAAACTTCCTCGAATTAAGGCTGCCTAAGATATAGGTGATTTTGTAGATACATACTGCTTTTAAAAGAAATTCTGCATCCTTTGAGACATTCAAATGGAGTAACTTCTTTTACGTATTTAAATATGTAACAGGTTCTATTTGACTGTGTATATTTTTTACTTGATTTAATTGTGTCAAAAAATTTTCCGCATTTAAATGAGAGAACCAGCAGTTTAAAATTTGTTTAAACAAGTTGCATTAAGGAACTAAAAAACCATTAACAAACAAAACAAATTACAACTAACCAGTACTAACAACTACAATCCGCGACGTTGCCAAGTCGAGCATATCATTGTGGTGTGCATCGCTCGTGAATATATAGCTAGAAAACTATGCAGGATGGTATTAAAAAAATAAATTTTAGTTACTTTCTATTTTTTATTCAAGTAATATTTTTTTCTCAAGCTCCCCCAATCGCCAAACATAAATACTGGCTACGCCAATTGGTTAATACCTACTAATCATGTTAAGAAAGTTCATTAGTATATTCAAAGATTTTTTCAGTGCTACCCGACAGTAGAATTATCCGAACATGTGGTTGGGAAGACTCCCAATACAAGAATCGTTGTTATCAAAGATCAGGGTTTGGTGGAAGACAAGAAGTTTGTGCCTGCGAATCAGATGACTGCAACGGAAGCTCTTTTCTCATCGCTTCTACGTCTTTAATAACTGGACTTCTAATTTTACTAAGACTCAATGTTTTTTAAATTTGTTTGTTATAACTTGAGACAGAAAAATCACAAATATTCGGACAGACAAAGACAGAGTCGTGGAGGTATGAAATATTATCAAATTAAATTATTAATATATGATTTTTAAAATGCTCAGTTTTTGTACTAAACTTTCTAAAATGTCTGATGTTATATCACTTTATTATATCTTCTGACTCTCAAGTTATAGTTATTAAAACTAAGTTAGGAAATAAAGTTAAAAAGTAATAATAAATGTCTGTTTTCTCTTAACAATCATTTATTAAATCTTTGAAGTACCTAATGTTATGTTCTTATTAATAGAGTCTTGTTAAAAGTTCACTGTAGGGTAGAATGCCAATAATAATTTTAATATTTAAAATCAGTTTTAAACTATTATTTCTTGAAATCTATTTACAAAGCTCAAAAGATGGTTTAAACTGCAATGGTAAGTAAATGTCGCATGTTATTTGGCAGATTAAAAATGGCCAATATTTTGAATCTCAACGTATTTTTTTTTAATTATAAAAACAGCTTTATAGTTTGTAAATTTTTGTATACATTAGCGTTATATTTAGAATTTAGAATAATGCTTTTGTTAGTGGTTAGATTATGCGATTTTTTTAACTTGTAAAAATCGAAATAGCAGAGTGTTCAACAAGGTGTTTACCTTAGATAGCAATTAAACTATAGAAGATACAAAGAAGAATATTACAAAACGAGTAGAAGAGACACGTAATATATTATTAAAATCCATGTATTAAAAACTGCGATGACATGGGTATTATCAATGGTTTTTTTAAATGGGAATCCAAGTTACTCATAAGTGCTCAATTTTATTTTTTTTTTCGTTTGTGGAATATTAAGTTACAAAATTTGACTTATTTCTTTTTATAGACATTGATAATGCTTCCTTAATACATGCTAAAAATTTGGGCTATATCGGCATTCTAAATGATCGTAATAAGATGGCAGCTGTCAGATGACATAAAAGGGTTTTGAAATTTGGACACTCGAGTTTTATTCGTAAGGATCAAAAACCACGTACCTCAAATTTTCAGCATGTATTAAAAAAAATATTACACGGGCCCACAAAAAAAATAAGTACTGTGTGCTGAATGTTGGACTGGGATTTTCTGACTTTTTTTCCGCTGAACACGAATCTGATGTCAAAATTGGCAAACAAATAGCAAAAAATCGAAAAAACCCCAAAAAACCGAAAGGGTACATTTACCGACAGAAACCTGCTACCACGGAATTTTTGGACTACGACTATATAAACTATAAGTGATATAAAAAATTTCATAGATCAAAAAATAAAGCTTTACAAATTGTCTATAAAAAAAAAAAAAAAAAAAAAAAAAAAAAAAAAAAAAAAAAAAAAAAAAAAAAAAAAAAAAAAAAAAAAAAAAAAAAAAAAAAAAAAAAAAAAAAAAAAAAAAAAAAAAAAAAAAAAAAAAAAAAAAAAAAAAAAAAAAAAAAAAAAAAAAAAAAATTTTTTTTTTTTTTTTTTTTTTTTTTTTTTTTTTTTTTTTTTTTTTTTTTTTTTTTTTTTTTTTTTTTTTTTTTTTTTTTTTTTTTTTTTTTTTTTTTTTTTTTTTTTTAAAAATTTTCAAAATTTTTTAGATAAATGGAAAAATTTTTTATAAAAAGTTTCATAACATTTTTAATAAGATAAATAATAAAGAATAAATAACAAAATTAATTTTGATAAAATGTTTAGTCAAAATAAAATATATAGTTATATATATATATATATATATATATATATATATATATATATATATATATATATATATATATATTATATATATATATATATATATATATATATATATATATATATATATATATATATATATATATATATATATATATATATATATATATATATATATATATATTATATATATATAATATGATTTGGATAAATAAAAAATAATTTATATTGTTATTTAAATCAAATATAAAATTTAAAAAAATCCAAAAATAAAAAAATAATTTTATAATTTATTTCCAAATATACCTTTAAAATGGTTTTTAATTATAACTAAAAATATTACATTAAAATAATTATATAACTTAAATTAAAGGTTTTAAAAAACATTGTTTATGTCTATAAATTTCGTGTATTTTTATATTTTAAATATTGATTTTAAATTAAAAAATCGTTAATATCTGAAATTACCCTTTTCTCATTATTGCTATTTACCCCAATTTAAATGATTTGTGATTGTGTTAGAGGCAAAAAATACTTTAGATAAATCGCCACCACATCACCTAAAATTTAGGCTAATCAATGTTTATAAAAGATGTCATTTTTGCTAATATACAAAGGACACGATTTAAAAATGGGCGAGTTATGTATAATTTAATAAAAAGTACTTCTTTAAAAGACTTGAGGTGTCAATTTTAAAAAATCACCTAAAAACATAATATGTCGAATTTGGAGATACTTTAAATATTTCTTTCAGAAAACCTCAACACAATACTAAAAAATATATTTTTATATTAATTACCTCTTTTCCAAGTTGAGACCAATTACTGTATAGGGTTGGTTTATTGATTTCAAAAAGGTTATTAAAAAAGTTGATTTTTCTTTTAATCTTAGAATGGGTCCATAAAAAGCTATAGTATTATAGAAAGTTATTTATGTATCTTCTATTTTTTTGCATGCTGTCTTTGCACCTTGTCAACTTACCCGTATATCCTTTTGACAAGAAAACAAAGAATTTCGCACAGATATTTTTTTTATTAAAAAAAGTATCCTTTTCTAGCAATAAGAAATTTATAATAAAATATTACTATTGTTACAGACTAGAGTATAGGCTACTAATTAATTATGTAATTGTTTAGAATTCCTTGTAATGGTTATTATTTTTAAATATTAACTCTTCCCTAGTCATTACTATTAACTGTTAAATATGGCTTAATATTAATATTACATTAACTATAAGCAAGCAAACACTTTGGCTCCAGTTAAATTTAATGATGTTTTTATATTTTACTTTATTTGTTTCACTGCCTAGTTAGCATAATATAAATCTGTAAAATTGTGATAGTTTTGTTGTTAACAGTTTGGTGTCATATCATCAAGATGAAAATAAAATTTGACAGAAATAACTTAGTATTTTATTTAAATATTTTTAAATTTTACCAGGTATTAAAAAGAAGCCAGGTATTAAAAAGAAGCAATTAAAGTAGAAATAAAAAGGTAAAATAATGTTAAATTCTAGCTTTACCTAGTAGTCCGGGCCTATAAGAGAACTGCATGAAACATTTTTTTTTTATATTACTATGAACAATAGTCAATTCAAGCCGCACTGCTGCCTCAGCTCAAGGGTTCAAGCATTTTACCTTAAAAAATCGTGAAAAGTCGGTTTTTTTAATATAAGTCGAAAACTATTAATTTTAGAAAAAAAAAGTATATAATTAAAATTAATGGTCTAATAAAACTTTATCAGTTTTTTTATAAATTTTTTGTAGCCCTTTTAGTTTTTGAGATATTAATAATTTAAATTTAAAATAAACACGCAAATATCTTAAAAACTAAAAGAGTTACATAAAAATGTAAAAAAACCAAAGATATGCCTTTTAGTAGATTTAATTAAAAAGTGTAATAAAATAAGTATTAAAGGTGATATAAGCCAAAAAGTGATTTTGGCCCTTAAATATTTCCCTTATAACAATATTTTTTCTGGTACAAGTAAGTATACCAGAACCAATCCATTAAAGAATTAATTCCAAATGTTCTATTCATTGAATGAAACAAACTAATACTTATGTGCCTATGGATATTTTATTTAATTTTTTTGGTCCACTAACTGTACCCATTCCGATCGAAAAAAAATGCCTCCTTCATCTGGGTCTTATTTACTTGTCAGGACTTTTAACATTTCTCGATCCCCTATGCTACTATGTGTATAGTTCAAAGCTTAAATATTTTTATTATTGATTTAAATATTAATATCAATAATTTTTTAAAGACAGTTACTCGTTCAGAATGATCTGAAAATTTTATTTATAATTTTAACATATTTTTTATATAGTTTATTTAGTATTAAACTTCTATAATTTTTTTTCATGTTAAAAATATCATTAAAATTTTCTCAAGATCATTTTAAACAAGTAACTGTCTTTATAAATTAATAATATTATTATTTAAATCGATAACAAAAATATTTAAATGATGAGCTATACACATAGAAACATAGAAGATCGAGAAATGTTAAGCGTCCTGCCAGGTATATACACTCATATAGAGGAGGCACTTATAATTTTTTTTTTCAATTAAATAAAAATTAAATTTTATTTCAGTTAAAGTTTCAAGAAGATAGGTATGGGTACAGTTATTGGACCAAAAAAATATCCGTGCCACTAGGTGATTCCCCATTGTTTCATTTAATAAATAGAACCTTTTGAATTAATTTTTAAATGGATCGGAGCTGGTATACTTACTTATACCAATAAAATATTGTTATTAGCGAATTTTTTTATGACCAAAATCACTTTTTTGCTTGTATCTTCTTTATTACTTATTTTATTAAAAATGTGTATGTAACTATTTTTATAGAGCTAATCAAAAGGCATATTTTTGCCCATTACATTTTTTTTCGTACTCTTTAAGTTTTTAAGATATTGAAGTTTTTATTTTAAATTTAAATCGTTAATATCTTAAAAACTTAAAGGGCTACAAAAAAATAAAAAAAACTGACGTAGTTTTATTGAACCATTAATTTTGACTATATACTATTTTTTCCTAAATTCAGTATAATAAAAAAAAAACGATTTTTCACAATTTTTTTTAAGGTAAAAAAAAATGTAATTTAAACCCGCTGTGCTGAGGCAGCAGTGCGGCTTTGAACTGACCGTATTTCATAGTAATATAAAAAAAATGTTATATGCGGTTCTCTTATAGACTTAGTTTTTTGTGGTTGCCTCCCGGACTATAATGACTGCTGTTGGTTTTTGAGTACGGAGAGGGGGTACCGTAAAACTGCGATATTTGAAAAGTATTTCAGGTGTACTTTAATGTATTTTTTAACTCAGTGTCTAAAGTGATCTTACAGATTTTTGAGTGGCTTACATAAACAGCAGCAAAAGTATCCCATAACTTTCTATTCCGAATACCGCAAAACCGTTCAGTTTTTCGTCCCAGCATTTATAGTCAAGCTTAAATTTAGCTTCACCCTTCTTCCTTCCAACAGCCAGCCTTACAGAGACCGCAGTGAAAGCAAAAGATCCTGCATAAGCACACAGGGATGTTCTTCAAACATACCCCACTCTCTTACCCCCTAAATTTAAATTTAAAACAAAGATTCCAACAAATTTCCTTTGCTTTTATTTTTCAGACGGTCCGAATTTTTATAGTTCTTATAAGACAATAATTTTCAGAAAACTAATTGCTCTTCCACGGACAGATCCTACAAAAAGTGGCCTGACAAAACTCTGTTTCAGGAAATTACTTTAAACGATCTCTAAATGCTAAATTATGCAGCTTTTATTTCAAGCGTGCACACATTGTCTCCCATATTATATAATATTTCCTATGCACTTTTTCGAACGTGACGAAAACCGTATTTGCGGAAAATTTTTGCCATGACCGGTTTGCCCTGCTGGGTGCGGCCAAGACAGATCGACGGCAAAATGTTGACAGTTTTTCGTGCGCTTAGGCTTAGGATAGATATAAATTAAAGTGATTAATAAATAATAATTAAAGCTTATTAAACTACTGATTTTAAGTTCCACGCTTTAGTTTTAACTAGAATAATAAGTCAGTGTACTATTGCTGAAGGCAACTCTATTTCAAGCTGCACATAAAAAATGTCTTTAAATTATTATTTAGATACATTTTTCTAGATGGCTATGCATAACAATGAAGGTAAAATGTCACGAAAGTTTATTCTGACAAAAATTCTGCACGTCTGACATTAGCTCTAATTTAAGTTTTATCCTATTTTTTTGTTAATATTTCAACAAAAATAAAGTTAAATGGTGTTAAGTAATATATAAAACCAAAAGGTGAGTAATTATTTATTAAATATATAAGATTTTTTTGTTTAAATTTGTACGTTATTTTGAAACTTTGTCGTTTGGACATTTTTTTAATTAAGTGTATTTAAAAAGAAATTTAAAATATGTTTAAACTTGTTTTTTATAGGTACATTTAAAATAAAGATTTATTATTCGCCAAATCTAATTAGCTTTTAGTTATTAAAAAAAAATAAAAAAAGTACTTAATTTAAAAATGAATGGGGTTAAAAAGTTACTTTTTGTCAAATTCAATTACAGATACCTACCCGACTTTTTGCTATTTAGCTACAAATTTTGTAAATTTATTCTGGATATCTTAGCAACGAGTGGTTTATTCAAAACAAATGTTAAATTTCTAATTCTGTCAAAAAGATAATTTTATTATTCAAACCCCTATACTAAGTTAAAAATTAATTAATTCTGCATGATGACCTGACTTTACTTTACCATAATATCTAAATTTACGATTTACTATTGTATAATTTCAAACTGTTTTATACGTGTTATATTCTATACAAGGTAAGACAAAAGTATGCTTTCTTACATAATAATATACAGTATGTAACAAAAGTCACTATGTAAAAAAAAATATTTTTAACATTTTAGGTTCCTATCATTACCTAAAATCCCATGGACCAGAATCGTTCCGAGAATAGTACCAACCAACAACAAAACGTTCATCTTCATATGCACCACGTGTGTAACTGTCAAAGCAATATCTATCCGGCCTATTACCCTACCGTAGGTTATAGAACTCCCTTACCTTCACTAGTTCCTTACCACACACCATCAGCAGTTGCGAGACCCTATCTACAACACTACCAATACACTCAATTCAACGTGGGCAGCCAATATACAGTGCCCATAGGGCACGTAACTGGTTCAAGTACTTCTGTTTATGGCCCGACAGCTTCTGGTTCCAGTACCATCGATTTGGTGTATGGTGGGGCAACCATCAAGGAAAGAAGAGACCGAGATGAAGGTAGTGGAGATGTTGAAAGAAGCAATGAACCCCCGGAGGGGTATGATTATGGACAAATTACACCTCCTGCAAATGAACTACTTGTTACGGTAAATATTGTTAAGACTAGATATTAAAAGAGCGCAATCTTAAATAATATCTGGTAGTTGTCTCGAAAGTTGCGTAAATTCCGATTTTTACCAAATTTGGTAATCTGGGGTTTTTGGGGCGCGGGTCACGAATCTATAAGAAAAATTGGCGGAAACGTTTCGTTTTTGAGACATCCATCATCAAACTTAAAAATCAAACTAACCTCATTTACACTATATTCCCCCATCTTTTTGTACACGATTCTTGATTTTTACGCTAAAGTGGCACTCAATATTTTTTAAAACCTTTTAAAAACTTTTTTTCATGTTTATTTTACACCTTTTTTCATTTAATTGCAAGGCTTCACTTACAAACGGTGCGGCAATGTTTACTGAAAAATACCCTGGTGTATACATGGTTGCGGCGTTTGAAAGTGAAGGTTTGCAATTAAATAGAAAATAGGTATAAAATAAATATAAAAACAAGTTTTTAAAAAGTGTTGATAGAATATTGTGTTCCAATTTAGTGAAAAAACCAAGAATTCCGTGCAAAAAGAAGGAGGAATAGTGTAATGATGTTAGTTTAATTATGGATATCTCGAAAAACGAAAAGTTTCCGCCAAAATTTTTAATATTCGTAATCAGCGCCCCAAAAAACCCCCGTATACCAAATTGGGTCAAAATCGGAGTTGCGACAACTTTCTAGACAATTACCAAATCGAATAATTGTAAGGTTTTGTCAGATATTTTTAAATATTTACAGTACCTAGTATCTTTATTTTTGTGTTTAAAATTTAGTTTATAAGTACTTTCCAATTTTGAAGACTTTTAGCAAAAAAATAATTTTTACCGTTAAAAAAGGTTTTTTAAACTTCTGGTCTAACAGCTAGAGCCGAAAAATCTTCGTCATCAGTAATATAGAGTTTCTCCGGCAAAACATGTTCATTTAGTATTGTTAATTATGTTTCCGCGCAGGCTGACTACCTAGTGGATACAGGGGTAGCGATAAGGGGTGAAAGTGCAAAATTTTTGGGAAAAAAGTCGTCATCGATATGTCAGCCATTTTGGCCACTTAAAGTTGAATCCTAAGGTGTCTACATTCAAAAGAGCTGATAGTTAGGTGGATACGGAGGGCAGTATAACGGGATCAAATTATCCCGAGCGCTTACTTTATACAGGGTGTTTTTTAATTAAATGTCAATATTTAAGGGGGCAATTTTTGATAATACCACTTTAGATATTTTAATACGATTTGGCATACATGTACTGTGTATCAAGAGGCATTTTTTAGTGAACTACATTTTTTTTTATTTCCACTAGTGGCGTTCGTACGGAATTTGAACTGCTTTTTTGGCAGATATTGATGGTACGTCACTGATTTCTCTTAGAATTAAAAATATTTTTGAAATCCTCAATCATTTATAAGTAAGGTTGATCACTTGATTTTTTTCAATCCGATGCACGGTTTTCGCTTAAAAAAAATAAAAACCATTTTTCTGCATGATCATAACCAATGATCGGTAAACATATACATGCAAATTGAAAAAATCACAGATTTAATTTTTGCAGGTAAAGTAATCTGCGTCAAATCAAAAGATAATTATGAACAGGATATAGATCAAATTATTGAGGCTTCTTTACGACGCCGGTTTTCACTTAAGAAAAAATAAACACTAGATACTTCTCTGCATGGTGATATTGTGCATCATGATTGAAAGAGCATTTAGTGATATACTTTACTTCATAATGATTGGGAATTTCAAAGAATATTTTTTGATTTTTTAGGAAATCAGAAAATTAGGCAGTCAAATTCCGTACGAACGCCACAGGTGGAAATAAAAAAAATGTAGTACACTAAAAAATGCCTCTTGATACATAGTACATGTATGCCAAATTCTATCAAAATATCGAAAGTGGTATTACTGATATTAATAATAAATGATTTATTTTTGAAAATTTTACCACCCTGTATCTCAAAACTTAGGGCGTTTAGGACATACCTTCATATAAAGTTTTCTTCTTAAAATGGACCAAAAATTTTCCCCTTAAATATTGACATTCAATTAAAAAACACCCTGTATAAAGTAAGCGCTCGGTATCCACCTGTCAGCCCTTTTGGATTTAGACGCCTTAGGGGTTCAACTTTAAGTTCCCAAAAATTTTGCACTTTCACCCCTTATTGCTACCCCCTGTATCCAATAGGTTGTCAGCCTGAGCGAGAACATAATGTTTTTCGGGAGAAACTCCATATCACTGATGACGATGATTTTTTGGCTCTAGCTCTCCGTCTATTCTGTTTGTTTTTAGGAACTCCATATAGGGTTATTAATTAAATAAATAAAAGATTAATGAAATAAATAAATCTTGCAGGATACATCCGAAACAACCACCCAAGAGAATTTCATCAAGTTTCTTGAGCGAAGTTGCCTGACAGCTGAACAGATCGCGTATAGAAATCGCAACAGACCGTGCTTTCGTAACATACAAAACCTATGTATACGTACTAGATCCGAAATTTTAAAACCCTGTACCACAATTTCCAATATTCATTCTCAAGGCATACCTTGGGCTACAAAGGATTTTATTTACGCTTTTGTGAGGCTCACAAACTGTTGGCATATTTTAAAAGGCTATTGGGAAAATAGAGACGGTAAGTTCAGTAAAATATATTTAAAGGCTTAAGTTGCTCTGTCAGAATTAGTAACAGCCTACAGCGGATGTAATCATTTTTAAAAAGAATACAATATACAGCATGTCCCAGGATAGGTGGCCAAACAGGACAAATGGACAAAAAAATGTTGAATTTAAAAACAATATTTTACTCAAATCGGTATTATACAGGGTCAGTTACAAGAAAATTAGGAAAAATCGCCACGCCACTAATAAAGAATCCTCCATTTGGAAGTAAGAGCACAATTTTATTGAGATACATTGTTGAGAATTAAAATTCATGTCGTAATCTAAATAATCTAAAGTTATAACTTGTAAATTTAAACACAGTGTTTGAAATAATTATCCTACAAAACCTTTTGTCATATTCCTAAAAACAATAATTTGTATTTTTTGATTCTTTAATGAATATTTATTGCGATATCCATTACTTTTTGTCAAAATTCCCTAACAGTTAGATATTAAAGGATTATTATAAAAGCAAAACATCTTAGTTATATTATAATTTTTTAAAACACCATAGATTAAATTAATAAGGTAGAAGTTTAGATTATAACATAAAATTAATTATTAAAAAGTATTTTAATAAAATTTTGATCTTACCTCTAGAATAAACGTATTTTATTAGTGCCAATTTTTCCCAATTTCGTTCTAACTGACCCTGTGTCGGTAATTTAATTTAAATAATTGAAAAATCGTATTCAATTACTTCTCAGTAATTGGATTATTTCAATTGAATTACTTTCCGGAAAAGGTAATTGTATTAAGATTATCAATTAGAGGGATAATGTAATCGTAATTGGTAATTGATTTTCACGAAACCCAAGTAATTCAATTATTTAGAAAGTAATTTGATTACTTATAAAGTAATTGAATACTTAGAAATTAATTTAATTACCCAATAAATAATTGAGTTACTACGAAAAATGCAATTACCTTTCTTTATGGAAAAACTGCCGGAATTTTAGCCAGCCAAATAGAGCAGCTTGAAACACGTCGGGCCGCTTTGTATCCGGCGAACGCTGCCTCCGCGTCTATTTAGTATTTTTGATTGATGCTTACCTTTTTTATACATTTTTTGTGAAAAAATCTTTTGATGTTTTGGGTAGAATAAAACGAAATTATTTTAGAGTCATTTAATGTTGAACTTGTCGAGAAAGCAGTTTGCATAGGGTGATGTGCGCGTATGATGCATATTAGTATAAGTATTTTATTAGTTTAGTTTGTTTAATATATTATTATGTGGTAATTCAGATAAAGTAATTGCTAAAATATTCAATTACGTTTAGTTTTATTTGATAATTAAATAACTTTTAACAAGCATGCTAGTAATTGGTAATCGTAATTTACTAATCCTCAGAAGAGTAATTGGTAATTCTAATTGAATTATTTTTTAAAAGTAATTGCGACAGCTCTGCCTGTAGGATACCGATCTGAGTAAAAATTGGTAAGATGTCGTTTCAGATCATAAAAACCATAATCCCAAATTACTGTTTATAAATTCAAAAATTTGTGGTCCATTTATTTTATTCCGCCACCTATCCTAAAACACGCTGTATAAATTAATTTAATATTAATTGCCTAGTCCAAAAAACAGAAAATAAGATTACAGACGGTTCTTTATTTTGGGCGGATGGGTTTATCTAATTCAATAAATTATTTTGCGCAGGTTCAAGCTTGGGTAAAATAGAAAAAGAACTTACTCCAGAATTTAGAGCGTGCTATGTAAGATGGGAAAAAGAAACGATAGAGCTGGCTGGACAGTTAACAAGAATTTTTTATAACTTGGACACAAATCTAAATACTGCCAGTTCTGGAGCCAGTGTTTATGCTGCCAATAATTTAATACCACCGCAGGTACTAATAATGTATTTTAAACTAGTAATGGTCCAATGGCTATTTTTGAAATTCGAGTATTTTAGTATTAGTATGGTATTTGAATATCAATAACTCTAGTATTCGAATACTGTTTTAAATTAAGCACCAATGCTCATTCGTTGGCGGTAGTGTTTGTACCTGTCATAATACTTAGTTAGGTAATTAGAAAAAATACATAATAACTAATGGACCGTCTATTTAATCAGTCTTTAATTTTTAAATTATAAAGTTTTATCAGTTCAGTCATTAAGTCATTTTAGTCATTAATTGTAAACTTTTACATGTAATCAGTCATTTTAATTTTTGCTAAGTATAAATAAACGGATGGTTCCAAAACCGAGCAGGGAACTGGAGCGGGCGCGTATAGTAAAATGAGGAATTCACAATTTTCCATTCCAATAGGAACACACTATTCTGTATTTCAAACGGAAATATATGCTTTACTGCACTGTGCAAAAGAAAATAACAGGAGGGTTATAAAAGCAAGCGATTCTGCCTAATAACAGAGAACCTGGCACTAGTAACCTTAAGGTATCGTCCAAGCTGACATGGGAATGCCAAAAGAAGTGCAAGTCCTGGGAGCACGCAACAGGGTAATTCTCTTGTGGGTACCAAGGATCCGAAACAAACACGAGGAATACTGAAGGAGCCTCAGTAAAATAAGACATGGAAAAGGCTTCATAAGGAGCCCATCCAAAAGAGCGAAGGAAGAACTACTCAGACAAAGTAGGAAAATACTTCGCATAACAGTAGGGCTGTTAACAGGGCAGGATAACCACCTGACCAAGACTTAAGTCTTGGTCAGCACGCCACGGTTTTTCAAGCGGAATTTGCAGCAATAATGCATTGTGCCGTACTGATTAAAGAAAAAGGGAGTAAAGGAAAACACATCGTCATCTACTCAGACAGCCAAGCGGCCTTAAGGATATCTTTTCTCTAGGCTTGTCTCCATAGATTGCCAGCTCCTACTCCCTTGTTGGTCTTGGAGCCATCTGTATACCAGATTTGATCGGCTTTGATTGGAGGGAAACCTTCATTTTTAAACTTAAAAAAAATAATCTTTTTTGGTATAAAAACACTTTTTTTAACTAGTAATGATTAGATTACATTGATAATCTTAACTGAGCATTTTTTAATGCTCATGAAATCCTTAAGTAATTAAAATATAATTAAAATTATAAAGAAAAACGTGTAATAAATGATAAGTCAAATAGTTATCAGAACCATGTCAAACAACAAAACGATAAGAAAAGTAAGCATTTCGACACGAGGACTTGTCATTTTTTTTGTATTCATGTACTTGTGTACCCGAATACTAAATTTTTGGTACCGAGTCAGTACTCGAGTCAACCTGACTCGGCTCATTACTAATTAAAACTTAAATAAACCACATATAGGTTTTTTTTAAGTTCTGGATAAAAATTACATGCTTGTTTTCAGTATTAAAAGGTTATACAACGGAAAATCTGAAAGTTAGTTTTTTCACGTTAAAATTTATCGAATTATTTAAATACTAAATAAAGATTTAAAAAAATATTTTTAAATATGTTTTAGATTAATTTGATTAAAAGTGCATCAGAAGGTGCAATTAAAAAACAAACCACATCAAGTGACACTACCACGACTTCTACAGTCACAAATGGTAGCTGCTCATCAAAAAATGTTCGCGGTATCATCCTTTTACCGTCTGCAGGGTTTCCCACAACCGAAACAGCCGATCAAGCCAACCAAACATATTCAGCCGATTTCTGCACCAAAGAAGAAGAATATGATTCTGAGGAAGAACGTACTAGAAGGTTAAATTTATTGCGGACAATTTTTATTATAATAAACGAAATTAAAGGAATATATGTGTTTTTAAAACAGGGTCTACATGAAACCAGGGAGCTACAATGTACCCAAAAAGGGTCTAGAAGGAACAACTTCCGGTAATAGTCCACGAGCCATAGAATTTTTGGAAACCGCTCAGAATGTTAACAAAGCCAGGGATGCTGTAAACGAAAGATATTGGTCTAATGTGCATGTGACTGGGTCTAAGAAACCCAGTCAGGAATTCAAGATTTTACAAGAGGAAGAAGAAAAAAGTCAAGAAATTGTAGATATCGAAGTAAGTTGGCTTTTCCACAAATACATATTTAGTCCTTATTGGATGACCCTGTACATTCCACCATCCATGAAAACCCACGTTACCGCATATACATTATGGTGCTAACTTATAGCACCATAATCGAAAAAACTTTTTTTATTTTTAACTTCTCAGAGAATTTTATTCTTGACAAAAGTTGGTGTATGATCGAAAAGTATTAGTTAGTTCTATTAAAAGTGAAAGAACATACAGGGTACGTAAAAAATTGAAAACCGCTTACAAGTACCCTTATTTTAAAATATATAGCAAAAGGTCGAAAAAAATTAGTTTAAATCAAAAAATTCTTAAATACCAAGAATGACCTCCTATTAAAATGTTTAATTTTAATAATAATATTATAAACTAGATGAAAAGCCTGTCTTCGCCAGGCGAGAGACAATATTAAGTAGCCTCTGTCTCCGTAAGACGCCTTCCCTACGGCTAACGGTAAAAAAACACTTTTTTGCTCCTATTTTTGTCCCGGGGGCGAAATTCAAAAAACGGGCTTCGTTAGGTTCTAGCCACTGCTAAAGACTACCACTGCGCCAAATTTCATGATTTTAGCTCAAGCCATAACTTCAGAATCACGCGGACAGACAAATAAATATATATACCTTCCTACATATAAATACAGGGTGATTCACGGTCGATGGTAGGTTAGAGGTTTATGGAAAACGGGACCCAGAATTTTTCTCAAAATTTAGCCTCTTACATTTTCTTACCTGTATGAATATATGTATATGTATGTATCGATCTAAAATATTTTCAGCATTGCGACGTTGCTGCTTCTAATAAAAAGTCCTAGAAACTTTTATAAGATAAAAAATAATTTGTGTTAAATATGGTCAAAACATGGCCCTAATTAAACTTAAGTAAATTAGTGCTCTCAATTCATGAAAAGTTGATGTTTTGGTGGTAGTTTACAGGCACGATGTATTTAATTTACACCGAGAAATCGACTCCATATCATACAGGGCGTGCTAAAATTACTATTATTTTCGTTATTCTTAAAAGGGGTCAAAAGATCATTTTTTTTAAATGAAATCCCCGTATATTACTCAATAAAATAAGAGATGAAGAAGAACGCTTTAAGATGACATATCATGTCCCCATACCTAAATCATCAACTTTTCTTAATAAAGCCGCTTTTTTGTGAAAAATTATTTTTTAAAGAATTTAATTTTAAGTAACCATGGAAATATCAAGCTTATGACAGTTTGACTACAAAATAATTCAATTACCATGTGAAAGTACAGAAAATAACATAATTAAGATGAATAAAAATAACTAAATTGTAAACAAAATAACAAATTTTTACAATAAATGCTGGAAATGTTGTCCATTACATTCTAAACATTTTAGAATGTGCTTTTGTACACGACTCGTGGTTGCTTTTTCAATTTGATGGGGATCCAGATCTTCAATACACCGCACTATTCGCCGTCGCAGTTCTTCTTTAGTAGGCACTGGAGTAATGTACACCCTTTCTTTTAAAACACCCCATAAAAAAAGTCAAGCGGCGTGAGATCGGGTGATCACGGTGGTCAATCCCATGGCCCTAAGCGCCTAAACCAACGATCGTCAAACATTTCGTAAAGTTCCCTGGAAACTTCCTGGTTGCAATGAGCTGGCGCTCCGTCCAGTTGAAACCACGAATTCCTATATTCCTCTAAAGACAAATTATCGACGAAATCGGTAACAGTCGTCCTTAGCATTTCGAGATATCTCTCAGCATTAAGTGTGTCATCATAAATAAAAAAGCTAATTTTATTCTTCTTTAAAATACAGAAAACATTTAGGTCAAATTTTTCTTGAAACCCCATTTCTTTTGTCTCGTGCGGATTATGATCAGCCCAAAAATGCTTATTCCTTCTATTAAAAATCCCATCCCTCGTAAATTTTGCTTCGTCGCTCCAAATTATTTTTGACAAAAATTCTGGATCTTCCTGTGTAAATATTAAAAGGGTTTCGCAAAAATGCACTCTACGTTCAAAGTCTTCCGCTTTAAGGGCTTGAACTTTAGTAAATTTATACGGATGCATTTCGTAATTTTCCAAAATTCGTTGTACTGAAGCAAATAATACACCCAAATCTTCTTCTGCACTACGAATTGAAGCTTCTGGATATGCCTAAAAATATGCCAAAACGTTAACAATATTGTATTCATTTGAAGTAACAGGTTTTGGTAATGTTGGAGGCGCTTTTAAATTTGAGCCATAGTTAATGAAATTATTTTGTAGTCGTACAAACTTCCTCTCGTTCATTGGTGTTAATTCAGGATACATTTGGTTAAATTTTCTGCAACTTCTGGCAATGATTTAATCACATTGTCCGCGTAAAATAAATAATTAGGAACTTCGTTTGAATAATCAATATTTGCGTTTTTTAACCGTCAATAACTGTTTATAAGTTACTTATAAAAGTCACCAAACTGTCATAAGCTTGATATTTTTATGGTTACTTAAAATTAAATTCTTTAAAAAATAATTTTTCACAAAAAAGCGGCTTTATTAAGCAAACTTGATGATTTAGATATTGGACATGATATGTCATCTTAAAGCGTTCTTCTTTATCTTTTATTTTATTGAGTAATATACAGGGGTTTCATTTGAAAAAATGACCTTTTGGGCCCCTTTTTAAAAATAACGGAAATAATGTAATTTTACACGCCCTGTATGATATGGAGTCGATTTCTCGGTGTAAATTAAATATATTGTGTCTGTCTAAACTACCACCAAAACATCAACTTTTCATGAATTGAGAGCACTAATTTACTTAAGTTTAATTAGGGCCATGTGTTGGACCCTATTCAACACAAATTATTTTTTATCTCGAAAACCGATAGAGATAGGTATAGGGCAATATTAACAAAAAAATATTATAATAAAAGGGCAAATATAAAAACTTGTTAATATAGGGGATGTTCCATTTAAAAAAATAAAGTTTCTAGGACTTTATGATAGAAGCGGCAACGTCGCAATGCTGAAAATATTTTAGATCGATAGAACAGGTAAGAAAATGTAAGATGCTAAATGTCTAACCTACCATGCTAAACGTCTAACCTACCATCGACCGTGAATCACCCTGTATATCCACATTAGCAAATTATACAGGGTGTTTCCTAACTACGGTACGAAACTTCAGAGGGTGATTGGCTAGGTCGTTTTAAGAAAAAAAGTTCCTATGAACATATGTCCGGAGTTGCTTCGTTTCTGAGATACAGATAGCTTTTAGAATGAGTTAATGTGGTTTTAATTTTTTTTTCTCGAAAACAAATCTAGATATGAAGAAAACACAGGAAAGTAAAAAGTTGTATTTTTAGTTGCTTAATCTTAAAAAATATAAAAACTATTAGAAAAAGTCATTGGTGTACTTTTTTGGTCAATAATATGGCTTTGG